>JABUQX010045206.1:0-7500 GCA_015478945.1 Trachelipus rathkii | reverse complement strand
ATTGTTGTTGTTATTGTTGTTATTATTGTTGTTATTTTGATTATTATTGTTGTGATTCCATTTGTGTGTGTGTGTGTGTGTGTATCTGTGTGTTTGTTCGTGTGTGGTGATTAATTATATTTTAATTATTGGTGAAATTAGATCATTTGTTAAATTAAATAAGTTTAGGTTTATGTTTTGCTTGAGAAAGTCGAAGAGAGAGAGAGAGAGAGAGAGAGAGAATACCTTTTATTTCTAACTTATATGGATTTATTAATTATTGATTTAATATTTTTTTTAACATTATTAATAAAGTTCGAAAAATAATTTAACATTCTAATGTATAATTGGGCCGGAATGCCAGAGTCCCACTTATCTCTCTCAAAGGAGTTAGGAGGCATGGGACTTAGTACTGTTCATTCTTGTGCTTATATATATATATATATATATATATATATATATATATATATATATATATATATATATATATATATATATATATATATATATATATATATATATATGTATATGTATGTATATGTATATATATGTATGTATATGTAATAATATATGTATATATATATGTATGTATATATATGTTGTATATATATGTATGTATATATATATATGTAATATGTATATATATATTATATATATATATATATATATATATATATATATATATATATCTATATACTATATATATATATATATATATATATATATATATATATATATATATATAGTCAATCCAGTTTCTATAAGCAGGGTATCTTAATTTGAGAATAAAAAGCAGCACGAAGGCTCCAGACAGCGGCATTGGAAAAACTTTAATGACAAAATTACAACGTTTCGGAATACATCAGTTTCCATCATCAGGCTACAAATGATAAATTATGAAATAGAAACAGAAACAAAAAATATATAAAAATAAAAATAAAAATTTAACTATAGTTAAGGAATTAAACATATTCATTTGGTATCAATTATCATCATTAACATGTCATTATTAAATTACATTAAATAAATAAGCAATGACAAAAACACAAAATCCTCAGGACCAACACAGAATAAAGTATTATCAAGTAAATTAAAATGGTTAATAAATTTTATTTATTAAAGGGAAACTCATTTAAATTTAAGAGAAGCAAATAATTACAGCTAGGGGCTAAAAGCAACACAAAAAAGCCGGCATTAATTAACATCGGGAAAACTTCCTGAAGACAAGTCAAAAATCAAAGCAGCTGCAACTTAAAAGGACCACTGTCGCTATTGAGAGAAGGTTTAATGTTGGCAATGTATAGGGATTCAAAAATGTGCAAGTTGGTTGGTAAACTGGTTTGTGATAGTATAGAGAAATTTGTATAATTAAAGGCGTGATCATGGGTGTGAGCATGGTCACGTATAGCGGAATAAGCAGGGGAATTCAGCAAAGAATTAGTGCGGGTGGAAAAACCTCTGTGTTCATCGATTCTGACATTTAGTTGGCGTAGGGTGCTTCCTACGTAAGCGGCGTCACAGTCGCTACATAAAAATTTGTAAATGACAGAAGAACGAAGAGAAATAGGAGTTTTGTCCTTATGATTACAGTACGACGCTATTTTGTAAGAAGAGTTAAAGATTAATTTAATGTCTAATTGAGGAAAACTAATACGTAACAGATGGGAAAGATCTTTATATAGTTTGATATGGATGTGTTCGTAAAACGGCAGTGCAAAATATAATTTCAGCTTAGGAACAGTTGGGATAGGGGTGGGGGGTCAAATTTGGAGCATAAGAACCTATTAAATATATTTATAAATAAGAGAGTGGGGAAAAAGGTTAGAACTGAAAAAGTTCACCAAAAATTCGAATTCATCATGCATTAGGTTGTAAGTGGACGTTAGGTGGAAGGCTCTAAATAACAAGGTTTTTATGCTATTACATTTAAATGACAAAGGAATGTGGCTGAAGAAGTTTAGGCCTAATCCAGTGAAGGTTTTCTTTCTGTAAATCGTAGTTGAAAAATCTATTGCCGTTTTTTTAATAAACAGATCCAAAAAAGGAAGGGAATTATTTGTCTCGTCTTCATGCGTGAAGGTTATGTTAGGTAGCTGGGAGTTTATGTAATTAAAAAAATTTGGAATTTTGGTTTCATCTGTGAACAGTAGAAAGGTGTCGTCCATATATCTTTTGTAAAATGTGGGTTTGAATGAGGGGGGACATTTATCAAGCCATATTTGTTCATAGTGAGTCAGGTAAGCGTTAGCTAAAATAGCGCTCAAAGGTGAGCCCATGGCTAGGGAGTTGGTCTGGGCATATAGAGTGTTACCAAAAAAGAAGTACGTGTCTTGAGTAGCAAGTTTTAAAAGTGTACTAAATTCCTTTTTGTCGAAGCCATTGAACTGGGAAACTGAGGAAAAAATGCTGTCGAGTAGGATATTGATGGCATCATTAATAGGGATGTTGGTGTAGAGAGACTCAATATCAAAGCTTGTCATGTGATAATTCTGTAGATCAATACTATAAAGCCAGTCTTTAAAATGATACGAATTTTTAATCGAGTAATCATTAATAGTGAATGGGGATAATAGAGGGACCAGATATTTAGCTAATTTATAGTTGTGCGTATTGAATGCTGTTAAAATTGGTCTAATCGGTACATTAGTCTTATGAATTTTGGGGAGTCCGTATAGGATGCCAGGGGATGAACCGTGAGCATAAATATCATTAAAAGTCGACTTACTAATCTCTTATTTAATTTCTAAATCCGATTTTGCTATTTTAAGAACCCTTAAACAGGACACTTCAGTTATCATATGCAGACCCGATAAGGGACATGGAGTGGTTTTACTAAATAAATCAGACTACACTGACAAACTAAACCTGGTCCTTTCGGATACCACAAAATTCAACCCTATAACTAATAAATGCCCCATTAATTTATCCCTCTCCTTGGAAGATAAAGTTAACCGCTTTCTGAGGAAGCTTCTGAAGGCGGAAAAGATTAGTAAGTCGACTTTTAATGATATTTATGCTCACGGTTCATCCCCTGGCATCCAATACGGACTCCTCAAAATTCATAAGCCTAATGTACCGATTAGACCAATTTTAACAGCATTCAATACGCACAACTATAAATTAGCTAAATATCTGGTCCCTCTATTATCCCCATTCACTATTAATGATTACTCGATTAAAAATTCGTATCATTTTAAAGACTGGCTTTATAGTATTGATCTTCGGAATTATCACATGACAAGCTTTGATATCGAGTCTCTCTTAAAAAGAAGCTTATGATACAGCGTGGAGAACTGAAGTTCTCCTTAAACTCATTCGCTCGGTTTCCGTGGACAACTCCATTTTCATTAAATACCTTCTGTCAAATAGATCCATCTAGGTTCAGTGCTCTTCTATTCTGTCACGTCACTTTACTCTGGATGAATGCATTACTCTATTATAAATATATATATATATATATATATATATATATATATATATATATATATATATATATATATATATATATATATATATATATATATATATATATATATATATATATATATATATATATATATATATATATATTACTATTACTTTTCGGTTAATGACCTCGCTACTTCTATCAGCGACGGTCAATTTTGTCTCTATTTTGATGACCTTGCGCTATATATGGCCAGTTATAGGATGGCTGCCTTTTCTTGAACGGCAACTTCAGCTAGCTGTCGGGAATATTTCTGATGCGTAACTCCCGGCTTCAATTTCTCACCCGGCAAAGCCTCAGCAGTATATGGTTCGCCCATCCTGTAACTTCACAGGTCAAATTTCTAGGGTTCATTCTGATGACCACTTAACATACGCACCGCACATTAAAATCCTGAAAAGGACTTGTCTCACGTACTTGACCTATTACGTCATCTCGCCTCAGGGTGCTGATCGCAAGTCCTCTTTTACGTCTCTATTTTGCCTTATCCGATCGAAGCTGGACTATGGCTGCGTAGTATATGTTCAGGCCTCCCCAACTCTACTACACCTGTAGATCCCATCCAAAACTAGGCGATCCGTATCTCCACTGGAGTCTTCCGATCGTTCCCCCTGGTGAGCCTTGAAGTTGAATCAATGTGATGCCACTCTCTCTTTTCGAAGGGAATGCATCATGTGCACAAGTTATCTTCGTTTTTTCAAACCCCATTACCGTCTGTTCTGACACCGATTCTGTTAGAGATATCTCAGAATCTTCCCTGCTCGCTTTGCAAACAGTTTATAACATCCTTAACTTCCTCAACATCCTTTTGCAAAAGGTGCTGCCGTTCTTTCTCTTATGATGAAGGGTATACACCTTGGCTATTCCCTGCTCCCACCATTTGCTTGGTCCTCCCTCTCTCCAAATCTAGCCACTCTGCTGCCTTGTTAATAATTCCTGTCTCATTCTGCAGTTCACAGTGAATTTACTCCAGTGTTGCAACGTCTCTAAGATATGGGGACAGTGGGGTGTAATCTGCTGACTTTCCTGACGGCAACCTCGCCCATTCCTCCCCTCTATGCTTGAATTTTACATTAGGTGTGGCTATGATGACTGCCCTTTCTCAGGAATTTCCATTCCATAACCAAGACCACTCTTATGTCATATGTTCAGATTCGCTCAGCGCGCTCAGGCGCTTAAAACCCCTTATTCTAAAAACACAATTGTATCCGCTTTGCAAAAAATTTCGGTTGCTCTACTCCCGTAGAAACAAACCATTCTCGTTTAGGGTGACTGGCAATGAAATTGCCAACAGAGAGCTAAATGGCTGCCTCTTTTCGGAGCTGTTCCAGGTACCTCCCGGATGCCATTCGACAAGGCCGCCTCCCTTCAACTGATTATTATCCTGCTCTTCGACAGGCTTTCGGTCTTATTGGGAAGAGTGCTGGACGAGGTGATCAGCGGGAGAGAAACTTAGAAATATAAAACCGAGCATTGGTGAGTTGTCTTCCTCCCACCGACGAAAGAGCTTACACGAGGTGAAACTTGCACGCCTCCGCATTGACCACACAATATCACTTACAGCCACTACATGTCACGAGACCCTCTCCCATCTGCAAATTTTGCCGTCGCCATACACCACAATCTATTTCACCCTTATCTTCATTGATTGTCTAACTGGACCTCATTTATGTATCATCATTTTTCAGTTTATGGTCCTTAACACCTTCTGAAAGGTTATCCCATATCTTATCTGAATCTTGCACTTTAGCAGTAACTCTATTTTCTTTTTTCTACCAAGAATTGAATATTCTTTACAATATATGATATTATTATGTAATATTGGACTATTTATAAATGAGGATATATTTTATATTTTTTAGATTTTATTTATTTATTTTTTATGAATAAAAAAAAAACTTGTAAATTTTCTTTGACATTTAAAATATATATAAGCCAGAACCCACCCTGGGGTTGATTCTTCAACCCAGTGTGGCCATTTCTCTGTGGGCCGTGGTTGGTCCTATGACATTAACTCAATGTATATATATATATATATATATATATATATATATATATATATATATATATATATATGTATATATGTATATATATATATATATATATATATATATATATGTATATATATATATATCTCTCTCTCTTTCTCTCCTCCTCCTCCTCTCTCTCCTCTCTCCTCAATAACAATAACATAATTATCACTAGATCAGATAAAGGTAACAATATTGTCATTTTAAATAGTTTTATTCAGTTCAAATAAAATGTTCAGATTTTACTAATGATAGTGTCATCCCAGCTATTATATGCTCATATATATATATGTAATATGTATGTAACCTCTCTCTCTCTCTCTCTCTCTCTCTCTCCATTCCTCCTGTCCATCCATTCCACTCCACTCCATTTCTTCCTGTCCCCTCTCCCTCTCTCTCCTCTCTCTCTCCTCTCCTCTCTTATATATATATGTATGTATTATATCCATATATATATGTCACTAATAATAATATGCATGCTCTTGCTGCTCATATGTTATATGTGTATGTAATAATAATAATATGTAATAATATGTATATGTGTTGTAATAATAATAATGTGTGTGTGTGTGTGTAATAATATATATAATTTCACATTATAATATCAATCAATAATGTGTGTGTCATAAATAATGTGTGTGTGTGTGTGTAATAATAATAATAATATGTAAAGATTTTGTAATATTATTAATAATAATAATGTATATAATAATAATAATGTATGTATGTATATATTCCTCTCCTCACTCCTCTTTCATGTGTTGACCCTTGTGGATAAAGGTTAGAGTTTCTTACAACATCTATATTAATCAAGATAATGAAAACTCAAAGTACTTCAATATTAAAAATCGATCCTCCCACAACGTGATGTTTGAGTATGTTAGTTAAAAGCAGTGTGGAAAGAAGAGCAAATGAATGTGTTGAAACTTTATTGACAAGAGTTGGCGGTATCATCATAGCCAGTCTGGAGTCGTAGTACTGAGCAGAGAAATAAACATGATTGTAGAAGGAAGAATGGCATTGAAGAAAAGTTCTCATAGGTAATGTTTTTTTTTGTAATAGTAATAGTATAAAAACATTGAATTAACAGTTCAACGCATATAAAGAGATTGGAGAGTGTCAATTGGAAGAGTATAGTCATTAAGACGGAATGTCTAAACTCCACTTTAAATGTGTGATGCTAGGAAGAAATTCTTAAGCAGTGCACGCAATGGGGAAAGTAATATATATATATATATATATATATATATATATATATATATATATATATATATAATATGTAATTATAATAATAACTAATAATAATATATATGTATATAATAATATGTATGTATATGTATGTATGTAATAATAATAATAATAACTCAATAATAATAATAATAATAATAATATGCTCAGAGGCTGTAACAACAACAATAATAATATGTATGTGTATGTAATAACCAACATATGTATTGAGTTGCTTGTGAGTTCAATATTGTAATAATATTATGGTGTATATCTTTATCTAATAATATGTAATAATATTATATACAATATAATAACCAATAATAATGTGTGTGTAAAGCCAATAAATATGTAATAATATGTCTTTGTCCCAATGTGTGTAATAATGTGTATGTATACTATATATATATATATATATCTCACATAGACATCTCTCACTTTTTCTATATATCTATACACACATACTCTCATTTATATATATATATATATATATATATATATATATATATACCCTCTTCTCCACCTATATATATATATATATATATGTATATACCATATATATATATATATATATATACTTATAAATAACAAATATATATATATATATATATGTATATAACATTATATATTATGTATATATATGTATATATATATATATATATATATATACTTCTTATATGTATATGTATGAGCAGTCCCCCTAAATTTCGGCTTGATTGAGATGCAGAGTTTGTTACAACTTGTATGTAGAGTTTATACCTACAAAATAGGAAATGGGCTCGTGAGATATGAGGCAAA
>JABUQX010045205.1:40000-49102 GCA_015478945.1 Trachelipus rathkii | reverse complement strand
AGAGAGATCTTCTTCTTCTTCTTCTTCTTCTTCTTCTTCTTCTTCTTCTTCTTCTTTCTTCTTGCTTCTTCTTACTCTTCTTTCCTCTTCTTCTTCTTCTTCTTCTTCTTCTTCTTCTTCTTCTTCTTCTTCTGTCTTCTTCTTCTTCTTCTTCTCTTCTTCTTCTTCTTTTCACAATCAGTATAGATGTACTTTGTATAATAAATAATTGAGCAGCAGACGTACAAATACTAATGAACAAAACATATCGTCCAAAATTCAAAATAATTGAAGACTTTTAATATGTCTAAATATGAACTATAATTTACTTGATGCAAATCCGGAAGGAAAGCGATTATTTAAAATGTGAATAAATTTCCTTTTCAAATAATTGATTGCCCCATAACAGGAAAACAATATTTTAGACCTATTAAATAGTGAGTCACTCTTAACTTGGTAAGACCTTTTTTGAGTTATAGAACCCAATTTAATAGTGATCAAACATGATTAAATTTACCATTAATATTTGAAAAAAAATACACAACAATTAATTATAATTTCCAAGATTTTAAAATACCGGTCCAACTTTTAAATGTTATAAAGACATTTATCTGGTCTAACCTCGGATGAGATATTAACAGAAAATGCCCAAAATGTATAAGTGGGGGATACTTCTACAAATAAATACAAGAGAGAACAGAGATCATATAAAATGAAGTTAATCTTTTATTTAATGAATGTTCCAAAAAATTGAATATTTAATTAAATTAGAGATTCTTTAAGTAATAGAAATATAGCACATAAACTATGGAAGTCGTCTCAAATCAATGAAAATTAATAATAGTTACATAGACTTGTCGCGAACTGCAAACGATTAATCTAATATATAGAACGAAACTATGAATTAATATTGCCCGATAGAGTAAAATTCAAAAAGCTTACCTTATCAAATATTTTAATTAACGGTCTTTTTCCATTAAGGAATCAATTGACCACTATTGGACAATAACGGAAACTTTTAAAATCAAACAGTGCTGATATGGCAACATTTTAAATAATTTTTCTCTGACATATCACAAAATGAAAGGTTAAATAGTAAGTTAAAGACATAGAGGATTTTATGCATACAACATTGTAGATACCATTGAAATTCTAAAAGAGGAAGTTGCTTTCCTATGATAAAACTATTATAATAATCACCGTGGACAGATGGATACTATTCAATGCATCTCAAAAATTTGAAAGACATTTAGTGAATACCTTTGACAATCTGCCTTTCAATAATCCTTTCAAGGTAAGGCATAGTTCTCATCATTTCAAATTTGCTAATATAACTCCCATTTTTCAAAAAAGGGAGATCGTAAGCTCCGAATAACTACAGACCAATTAACTTTGAAGCAGTAAAATTGGTAAAATTTTTTGAAGCAATACTAACTAACAGTTTGTTTGACATCTTGAAGATCATGGATTGCTCAAGAATAACCAACACGGTTTTAGAAAAAATAGATCATGCTTAATTATTTTGTTAGAATTTGATTAACGTAGTTATTGAGTTATACAGTTGATTTTAGATCCTTCGATTTCATTTACTTAGACTTCAAAAGGCATTGATAACCCCGGGGGGGGTCCTCATCAAAGATTTATTGAAAAGCTTAAGAGCTCATTGTATTCGAGAAGACTTTTAAATTTGATTAAAAATTGGCTTTCGGTCGACCAAACCAACGAGTCGTTATCAATGGTGAATGCTCCAGATGACGAATGTTACTAGTTGGTGTACCCCAAGGACTGTCCTGGGTCCCAATACTGTTTTATTTATATATGTAAATGACATAGATTATCAATATTTTAGGCAATATTTGAAATTGCGGATGATACGAAACTTGGATATCGCTACTGTATAATATTGTGGAAAAGCTCAATAGTTAATTTAAGATCTTCTTAGCCTAAACTTTCAATTGCTGATGAATTTGATCTATATTATATATACCGTAAATGTATTATTAATTCTAAAGTAGAACAAATGAATATGATTACAAATATAGAGTGGACACAATTATCAAAGTTTGTCAGTGGAAAAGGATCTAGAAAAGTATTAATTAATAAGGATTTCAAGTTTGCGAAACATGTGCTGAACTGTTAAAAGAGCAAATAAAGCTCTAGGATTTATTGCCAGAAACCTCGGAAATATAAATCTAAAAATATATAAATATATCCTCTTTATAAAACATTATTTAGACCTCATCTGGAATACGCAGTCATTTTGGAGTCCATACCTCAAAAAAGAACATAGAAAAAATTGAAAGAATTCAAAGAAGGCAACTTAATGTTAATCCCTGAATTGCGAGGTAAATCATACGAACAACGAAACTACTCTGAATTAGAATATCATTATTTAGAGACAAATAGATGAGAGATAAATAATGAAGTTTCAATACTATAATAATTTGACAATATCGATTATAAAGCAATTCTTCAGATATAATTTAATGATGTAACACGAAGTAATGGGCATATACTTTGTCATAAACGATTTCAAACAAATATAGCAAAGAATTTTCTTCACTTACGATTGTGATCCGTAGAAGGTGATGGGCTTCTTATGAAATATATGAACACTAACATCGATTAATTCAAGAAAAAGTTTTAGATAAACACTTTAAAGGATATTGGTTCTGTGAACGCAAATTCAACTCAATTTTGATTTATTCAACACACACAATTGTAGCAAGGGTTTAATTCAGGGGTGGCCCGGAGGGGGGGAATTCCCCCCCCCCTCAAATATTCCCCCGAGTATTTCCAAATTTATTAAAAATAATATAATAAAGTTACTGACTATATAACTATTAATTATCTACTATATCTATCTTTCTATTATATACGAATATATATATATTAGTAAATTATATATATATATATATATATAAATATATATATATATATTATATATAATATATAATATATAATAGTATATTTATATATATAGTGATATATATATATATATAATATTATATATAGTATATTATATAATATATATATAGTTGAAAGTGATTGTTACGTCTGGCATTGTAAGATTTCGGAGAGCGTGCACATTCTTTCCAAATTGATATTTACAAGAAAAACAAGTACATATTTTGAATCAGCGTACGAACTACATTTATTAACTAGTTCTCGTTACAATGTTGTTATCGTAATGGTGTGGTAAGCAATAATAATGACTTGATTTTACATTGTTAAGGATGTGCTCTTAATACTTTTACCTTCTTTTCAAATAGACTTATCTTTTTATTGGTGTTGTTTTTGAGCATACGTGAAAGCTGTATTGCTAAAAGTGCTGCAACTTTGTAAGCTATAGCTACTATGTACATTGTACAAAATGGCAAGGCAAAAACATTATATAATTCTTTCACTAAGAAAAACGTACTGAGAGCCAGCCACAGAAGTAACATTTTAACAATTCGATTCATAATGATGAAGTAATGCGCAAGTATTGTACGTGAATTTATATTTCCTCAAATAAACACGCGAGAAAATATCTAAAAAGCAGTAGCAAAATTAAAGTACAATGGTTGTAATCTTTGATCGTACTAAGGGGTGTGTTTTGTAAAGCTGTGTGAAGTGCATTTGGAAAAATGAACATATGATTTGCTTCAAAAAAAGTGTGGAGTTTTTATTGCATGTCTTTTAATGAATAAAAAAGCTACTGGATGTTCAAGAAAACTGAAAAAACGCTCAAAATCAGATAATCTCTGTAAGGCAATTTCAATGGGAAACTCTAGATTGCAGAGCTAAAGAGTCTCCTGTCCAACCAATTTATGATTCAACAGAAGTGAAATGAGAAAAATGTTTAACATAGAGCTTTTTTCAGCATTGCTAAAGCACAATATTTTTTAGCTAAAAGAAGAATACTCATACAACCAAATATGAAGCATTAGTTTCGTAGGATTTTAGTAAAAAACCTAACAAAACCTCTTGAGACTGATTAATCCCAGTGAATGGATCGACATGCATTAGTAAATTTAACCGCTTCAGATTAATTTGCTGTCTAATTGTGAAGTATTCTTTACAAATAAGGTGAAATATTTAAACTTATTGGTAGATTTAACTGCTTGCTAATGCAGATGAATTCCACGAACATCAATAATCAAAGTCATTGTCACTGTTATCTAGCATTTAGTCCGCTCCAGTTTTATGAAGTAAGAGAAAGGTTTTTTAATGTATGGTTGAATTATGAAAAAAATGACGCGAGTCAATATGGTATACAATGTGTTTTAAAAAAACAAGAAACTTTCTCTTCTTTAAATTAGTATCATGTTCTTTTGATGGTGCTGCGAATTTTCAGTGGTAGTATAAGGGGGTGCCGTGAAGCATTTTAAGCTTGTACTGTCTGCATCACCTAATTCCATTATGATCCCAAAACTCTTTAGCTCTTATCCCCATCAGCATTCCAGACGAACGTTTGTCTAGTGATCAAGAATAATATATGATGATAAGGGCAATATACAAGCTTTTTATTGTTCTCCTAAATAGATCATAAAAGATGTTTCTTGAAATTCAAAAATCACTAGAAGAACCTGCCTTAAAGATTCCAGAAGCTGCAGACGTACGTTGGCTTAGCAATTATCGTACGGTACATGCTGTGTTTTTATGTTTTCAATCAATTAAGATGGCATGTCAACACATTTACAAGGATGGTGCCGATTTAGCAAGTCTATCTGGTGTATTCTTTTAGGAAATGACTATTTAGTTAATAGGTGGATTTTTGGCTATTTTAGATGTAACATTGAGTGCGTTGTCAAATTTAAGTAAAGGTTCATCAAAAAAGAAAACTCCTTTAAAACTCTCATCTCTTCCCCAGCTTATTTTTGGAACAGTTAAGATCACTGAAGAATGAACAATAACATCTCAAAATTTGGAAATGTGAAGAACTTCATTGAATAAAGCCCTTGATAAAGAAATAAAAGATAAAAAAAATTTACTTAAACATCGTCTGCGTTCGATATTACCGATATTAAAAAAAAATTGTTTAAAAATACAAGAGATTTGTGGAAGAAATTAGTCAACGAAAATGAAACAAAGATTTAAACAATGATAAAGCTATTATTTAATACAGGTCTATGTTGCATATTTTTGAAAAACTTCATACCTACCTAATTTGCTTCATAAAATGAAATTAAAAATGGAATTTATAAACTTGAAGTTCCGTTTGAATTAATGTAAAAAGATATGATCATGGGCATTTGGATCTTACTTTAAATATGTCTTTCCAAACCATTTTCCCCGGCAATAAGTTAACAAATACTAGTACACGATTTGCTTCTTTATTTTAAAAATATATTGTACTAACCAATATTAAAAAAAAATTACTGAAAATACAAAATAATTCAATTTACCTTTATTTCAACTCCAATGTAACACATCGTAGCAAGAATAGGATAATGACAAAGCTCAGGAATCGTGTGGGACAAGAAACTTTACATTCTGGTTTTCACAACTTTCCCATATACTCATTACTACAGACAACAAAATTTCTTGCTCATGTATACAACTCCACGAAATATTTTCACACAACCAAAAAAACCATCCTATATTTAACAAATCAGTAACTAATTTAATTACACTCATATATACTATTAAATATTTATATATATAACTACCGCCTACTATCTATCAATACTATTCTATACACATGCAGATAAGTATATTAATAATATATTATATATATATTAGATACTAATAATATATATATTATAGTATAATATCCTTTAAATACTAATATAATATCTAAATCTCTGGATATTCAAACTCTTACTACTATACTATTCAAATACGATATAAATAATATACTATACTATTATTATATATAATATAATACAAATATATATATAATATAAATATAGTATAAATTAATAATATATAGTAAGTTTATATATATATATATATTATATATATATATAGTATAATATATATATATTTATTATTTCCACTCCCTCCCGTATAGTGTAATCCCCCCCGAAAAAAAGTCTTAATTAAACTGATGTGTAGTATCCTGAATATGTAAATCAAACTAAAAAAAAATTGAAATAATTAAGAAAATTTATAAGTACAGCGTAGAAAGAATTACGGCTTGTATTAGCTTTGATGTTCATGGCTTGCAAATATTATCCGTTCTAGAATAGTGATATCATCGATCGCACTTAACCTGTAAAAAAATACCTTTGATGTTTACCGCATAGACATCTGTTACAAATAACTCTTTAATCAATAACTGTAGTAAGCTGGCTTTTGATGTTTATCGCATAGAACATTTATCTGTTCTAAGACTGTGATCTCTTCGATCACACTGAATGCTGTAGTTTATGGCTTTGATGTTTTCCGCATAGAACATAATCTGTCTAATTATGGTGACTAATGATCAAGCTGAATAACTTGTAAATACTTTTTAATGTTCACGCATAGAACATATCTGTTCTAGAACATATCCAGACATATCCAACACAATAATAAACAAAAATACTTAAACGACTATATGATTTTTGTTGCTTAGAAGCAGATCTGCTCTAAATGAGCAGACTCTAATATGTTACATAAAATAGTAAACATATATATCTTATTTCAAAATACATAAACAGGTTTTTTTAAATAACTGTAGACACATCCAACAAAATTAAATTAAACAATAAATATCAAAATAACACACTAGCCTTGAGTGGACTGTAAACTTCTTGGCTAGTCGGTGTTCTGTAGTTCTTCTTCTTGCTGCTTCTTCTTCTACAAACTAATCTTCTTCCCATCTTTCTATTACGTGTCTTCTTTCTTCTTCTCTTACTATTATTCATTCATCTCTTTCTTCTTCTTCTTCTCTTCTTCTTCTTCTTCTTCTTTCTTCTCTCCCTTCTTCTTCTTCTTCTTCTTTTCTTCTTCTCTTCTTCTTCTTCTTATTCTTTCTTCTTCTTCTTCTTTTCTCTTCATCCTCTTCTTTTTCTTCATACTCTTTTTTCTTCCTTCTGTTCTTCTTCTCTCATCTTCTTCTTCCATTCTCTTCTTCTATTCTTCTTCTCTCTTCTTCTTCTTCTTCTTCTTCCCTTCTTCTTTCTTCTTCTTCTCTTCTTCTTCTATTCTTCTTCCTCTTCTCTATCTTCTCTCTCTTCTTCTTTTTCTCTCTTCTCTTCTTCTTCTTCTTCTTCTTCTTCTTCTTCTCTTCGCTTCTTCTTCTTCTCCCCTCTCTCTTGTATGCCGAAATAAGCAAAATATTTGAACGTATTCTTGATGTATGGAACTTTAACTCCCAATATATTAAACTAATATTTACTTGTGCAGATCCCAAGAAGTAGTTACTAAAGGTTCTTAGGAGATATTTTCCCCTTTTTTTTTTCAAATATTATTGCATGATCGAAGGAGAAACAATATTTTTTAGATCCCTACTAGCTAATCTTAAAGCAGTCGCATTTGTGAACTTGTTTCCTTTCTCTGAGATCATTTACAGAACTAATTGGTAAATAGTGATCATAACATGTTAAATATTTACCATTAATATAGAAAGCAAAATACATAGCAATTACTTTATTGGCTAATTAAGTTAAGAACCAATTTTAATAACCACAGGTTAACTAAGATAACTTCGGTTAGATAAATATATTAAACAGGCAATGCAATATTATAATTGGATACTTTTACAATATATTTACTAAAGAAAAAGAAAGGGATTTTGTTCCATATAAAAATATAAAGCGAACTTCTAACCATAGTTCAAAAACCCAAGAGTTAGGTGTAGACCAGGTTGGGTCTTCCTTTAAATAGGGCTTTAAATTAAAAAATAACTTTGGAAACTTTCTCTCATAAATAAATAATAATAATAGCAAGTTTGGGCGTCGAGAACTCGCAAAAGACTAATTAATGCAATAAAGAAACTAATGAATTAATAATTGCCGGACCAAAAAAAATAATCCTATAAAAGCAAGTTTTTACAATTACGTCAATAATTAAGTTCCGGGTTAATAGGAATCAATTGGATCCAACAGACTTCCTCCTCTTTGAGCTATGGTAGTGGGATGATATAAGTTAATATTTTTCTTATTGATTTGTATTTTATTCTAAAAAGAAGTTTCCAAGGATATTCTGTGCTGAATAGAATGCTTGTAAATGTAAAACATGATAACATTCACTAAAAAATAGGATGAACAAATTTTAAACATATTTTTTAATTTCCTTGAAAAAAAGAATTTTTAATAAATATAAACATTAATGAACGAATTACGGTCTTTCATTATGATAAAACATCCGAACGTTTTAAAAGAGACTTCCGGATTCTTTGAGGGGGAATGAATACTTCATGGAGTATCGTTTGAAACACAATGATCTGAATCCTTAGAAGGGTTGGCTGAGAACAGTATTATTCCGAACCTCACCACCAGTAAACTTTCGCACCGCACAACATCAAAGACACAAAAAAGGGTGCATCGCACCGCACAGCATGGTCCGTCGGGTAATCCTAATTCTTAGATATTCGCTTCCACTTTCCGGAAGTTTATTTTTATTTATTTTTTTTTTATTTATTTATTTATTTTTTTTAATTGAAAGGTTCACAACACACGAGTTTTTGATCTTTATCGAGGACGGAGAACTTTTCCAGACCCTTTCTCTACAGCAGCGTTTCTCAACCTTTTAAGTCTCGCGACCCCCCGAAAGCCAAAACGCATAAAGTTAGTAACCTCGCGACCCAATAATTACCCATATATATATATATATATATATATATATATATATATATATATATATATATATATATATATATATATATATATATATATATATATATATATATATATATATATAAATTCCTTAATAAAAGATGATTTTCGATGCATTAAGTATATAATTTTTATTTTATTAAGTATTAACTTTTTATAAATAACAACTGTGTAACATTTGATTATAAATATTTTTTTTTTTGTGACCACCGCGACCCACCGTATAATCCGTCATCGCGGCCCCCTTGGGGGTCGCGACCCCCGGTTGAGAAACGCTGCTCTATGGAATCAAAACTCTAAACCTTCACCAAACGAGCCATATTCGCTAACAATAATATAATATTTCACACAAGTTCTTCGTTGTCCGCAATGAGGG
>JABUQX010045205.1:27500-35000 GCA_015478945.1 Trachelipus rathkii | reverse complement strand
AAAATCTTTAACAATTCAAATGTGACTGTACAGTTCAAATTTATTTGCAAAATTCGTAAAATTTTTAATAGATATCGATGGAATGAGTGACTTTTACAAAGATTAGTAAAGTAATGTTTAAAAAAATCATCAAGGAAAGAATTGTAATAGCACTATATATTTTCATTTTGCACTGATTTTCATATGAGACATTTTCATTTTTTCATTAACAGAAAGCAAAAGTTCTGTTGCAACTTGCAAAATGTTTGAAAATGTTTCATTGATGTTTGCTTGAAAATCTTTCAAAACAAATATCACGTTTTTAATATGATTAATAACAGTTACTGTCACTAATTACGGAGACTGCAAATGTAGCACATAATGGAAGTGTGGATGTTAATAAAGCTGAAATTATAAATGAACTTACAACAAATTTGTTTTTGATTGGAGACTTCAAAAGAGCTGAGTTCTTTGAAGAAGGTTTAATATCTTGATTTATTCAAGCTCCTCTAAAGCTTCATCAAATACTTTAAAAATTTTCTAGATCGTAACAATACATCAAAACTTTTCACCAACCTGCGTGTGGGTTTGATGGTGCAAGAAGGAATAGGTATTTTGGGGACGAGGTCATTAGTAAGGAGGATGTAATGGGTAGAGTGAGAACGCGGAAGAATGGTAAATCTGCAGGTATAGATGAAATTACTGATGAAATGATCAAGAACGGAGGCGAGAGGGCAATTGAATGGATTTGGAAGTTGTGTAACAAAGCTTTTATGGATTGGAGGAGAGCAGTAATAGAACACTTATAAAAGGTAAGGGGGGATAAGGGTAACTGTAGGATTAGAGGGGAATTAGTTTATTGAGTGTTGTAGGGAAGATATACGCTGGTATTTTGGTCGAAAGAGTGCGTCGAGTTACTGAGGAACTGATTGGTGAGGAACAAGGTGCGTTTAGAAGTGGATCAAATCTTTACATTGAAACAAATGATTGAGAAACTGAGGGAGAAGAGGAATAAAGTGTATTTAGGTTTTATGGATTTGCAAACAGACGTGTAAAAGGATTAATAGTTAAGCTCTATGGCAGGTGTTACTGATATATGGTGTTGGTGGTGGGTTTCTGAATGGAACTAAAAGTTTGTACGATGACAGTGAAGCATGTGTAAGAATAAATAGAGTTGAAAGTGATTAGCTGAATATTAATAGCGAAGTGAAGCAGGGATGTGTTATGTCTCCTTGGTTATTCAATTTGTACACGGATGGAATTATGAAAGAATTATAGGTGGGGTTGGCAGGGGATGGGGCTAGAATGATGGAGAATAGAAGAGAGTGGGGGGTGTCCTACTTATTATATGCGGATGATTTGTTTTTGTGTGGCGAATAAGATAAGATAAGAGTAATGTTAGATATTATTAGATATTTTATCTCCTAATTTCGATGTTCGATGTTCTTTGGCTTAAAATCTGCCTCCCTACTACTTCTACTATTATCTTGTGTTTCTGCTACTGCTCTCCTAATAGAACAGATTTTCCGATTCTTTTTAGATATCTTACTACTTCTCACGAGACTGTTACTTCTTCTCATCCAACTTGCCGAAATCCTCTACTCTAGGGGACTGTTCCAACGTACACCAACTGAGTGGTTGGCTCCTTCATACTGATTCAGGTGGAAGGAGGGCCAAAACATTCTGTATTCTCAACGATCTGGAACAAGATGAATTAAAGAACCTACACACATCCCAGATCGTCAACATTCTTAAACACTTGTATCTTGATTTAATGTTTCACGACTTTTTCCTCTCGCTACAAATACCCGTTTTCCCTCCTAGTCGGTAATTCTGACCACAATCTTGTAGCTCTATGTCCTCAACACATTCATTTCAGCAGCTTCGATCCTCTTTTCTGGCACTTTAATCGGGCTAATTTGGATGCATTGCGTCGCTTTTTTGCCAACTATCGCTGGAATGAAATCCATGTTTGTTCCGGAGAACGCCTCTGCTTCTGCTGGAAAGGAGGGGCTGTGATCACGGATGGAATGAACAGGTTCATTCCTCTTCCACTAAATCAATTTTCTCCTCATAATCCACGGTTCGATGGCTCTTGTTCTCGTGCACATCCGGAGCCGTGACACTGCGTATAGGGCTTGGAAGAACTCTCGTTTTCCTAATTACTCTAACTAATTTTGGGAATGCTCAAAATCGTTGCAGGGATATTATTCGATGGCCAAGCGTTATTTCACTAGAATGAAGTGTCTTGCCCATCTTGTTCTCCTTCTGATAAAATTTCTGGCTCTTGCCAAAAACATCTCAAATATCTTCTGTAAATCTGCCTTTCCCCTCTTATCCGTTCCTCTGACGGTTCTGTTGCTAACATTCCTTCTAAAAAGGCTAATCTCTTTGGTCTTCTTTTTCATCTAATTCCACCCTTGCGATTCCGGCTCCCCTCCTCCTGCTCCCATCCCCTCTCAGGTGTCCAATTTCTCTACCTGTCATTACACATGATCGAGTGCATGAGATTACTGAGATCCATGAACGTCCGAAAGGCCAGTGGCCCAGATGGCATCCCTCCTCGTGTTTTGAGGGAGTGTGCTTGAGCTGGGCGACTGTCTCGTTCAACTCTAACTACCTATGCTTAACACTAATACTTTTGTCCTCAAGCTTGGAAGCGCGGCTTTTATTCAGCAATCCCAAAAGGTAGGCAGCTCTGAATCCTTTCAACCTATCGACCTAGTTGCCTTAACTTGCTATTCTATCTAAGTCTTTGATAACTCTCCTTAACATCTCATGTTCCTCGATCACATAGAACTCTCAATTCCCTTCTTTTCAGATCGTACAGTAATGGCTTCGACGTTCGAGATGCACTGGTGATATCCTTTCCTATCTACTGATCTATGGTCTTCCTGCCCTTAAGGATCATGGTGAGTCTTGTGTGGTAGCACTTGACATATTTAAGCTTTTGACAGGGTATGGCATGCGTCGCTAACTCTCTAAGCTACCTTCCTTTGGATTTCCTCTTCTCTTTGCTTACTCTGTCTAGTTTTTTTCTTTCAGATCGTTCCATTTCAACTCTTGTTGATGGAGCAAGCTCTTCCTCCTTTCTTATTAAATGTGGTGTTCCTCAAGGGTTCTGTCTTATCTCCTACTTTTATTCCTACTTTTCATCAACGATCTTCATAACTGCACTTCTAACTCTGTTCATTCTTATGCCGACGACTCAACACTCCATTCTTCCACTCATTTCAAATCAGGTCATTCATTTGCATCTAGAGTGGCCTCTCGTTTTCAGTTCCGATTCTATTCTTGCCGACTTGGATGGGATTTCCCGGTGGGGCCGCCGCAACCTTGTGAAATTCAACTCTTTGAAAACTCACTTCTTCATATCTCCCTCCTAAATCCTCCTCAACTTTCCTATCCCTTTTGATGGCTCTAATGTCTTACCGCGTAAAAACAACAATAAACATTCTAGGACTAAACATAAAAGTGAATTATCTTGGAGACCTTACATCACATCGGTTGCTAAAATGGCCTCAAAAGAAGCTGGGAATTCTTTACAGACTGTGTGAGTTTTTCTAACCTTGCTCGGTTAATTCAATGATATACAAGGTCTTATTCGCCCCTGCATGGATTACTGTTCCCACATTGGGTGGATCCGGTTTCACCCTCCTTTTGGATAAAGTTGAAGCTAATGGCTTAAGAGGCTTATAAACTGTCGCAAACTCTCTGACTCCCTTGACCTCTTTCTCTGCGTCGTGACGTAGGTGCCCTATCTCTTTTTATAGGTATTACAACGGCAAGGGCTCGCGAGAATTGACCTCTTCGCATTCCTCCACCATACGTCGCCCTCATAACACAGAGAGTGCTGTTCTCTCAATGAATGTGTAATATTGGAGATCAAGGATCATCGTTATGGTAACCTCCTTCTTTCCAGCCAATCTGTTTGGAACTCCTTGGCTTCTTTTATTTTCCCCGCAATGTTTATCTTCCCCTATTTAAGTCCCGCGTCTGCGCCCACCTGAGGGAATTGCGTTAGGCAAGCCTTGTCAGGGTGGGTTTACTTTTCATTTATTTTAATTTTTATTTTTCTTTATGTAATTTTTTTTTTTATTATTAAAAAAATTATTTATTTTTTATTTATTTATTTTTTTTTTCCCCTCCTTTTGAAAAGGGCAAATTGCCGTGAGTGGTGGTATCATGTAAAAAAAAAAAAAAAAAAAAAAAAGAATAAGAGTAAATTGTTATGCTGTGAGTGAGGACAGTCCTCGGTGTGAAGTTAAGTTGGATGGAGCAACTTTAACAAGTGTCTGAGTTTAAATTTTTAGGATATATGTTGGATGAAATGGCAACGGATGATGCAGAGTGTATTAAAGTAGGAAGGTGGCTGGAGCAATTAAATCCTTGGTGGATGTAAAAGGACTAAGTTTTTAGTGCACTATTTTCTTGCGTGAAGGTATGTTGTTACCTGTGTTAATGTATAGTAGTGAAACTATGGTCTGGAATAAGAGGTATAGATATAAAGTACAATGTCTTCAGATGAACAATCTTACGGTCATATAAGGTGTGAGAAGAATTTATAAAATGAGGAATGAACTTATTAGGGAGTTGTGTGGTGTGAAGAGAAAATGAAAGAATAAATGAAAGTACATTGAGATGGTTTGGTCATGTGAAAATGGATGATAGTCGGTTGGTTAAGTGGATGTATAGTGGTATGTGTGCTGGAAAACGACCGGCTGGGAGACCGAAGAAAAAGTAGTTGGGTCAGTATTGGAATGCCTGAAGGAGAGGAATGTGAGTTTGGCAGAGGCGAGAAGAAAGGTGCATAATAGGAGTGAATGGCGGGGTTTTGTGAAGGGGTATGGTTGTAGCCTACCTGGACCAAAGGATGAATCCTACATTAACGAGATACCTGAGTGAGGGTTCGTCGCAGTCCCGTAAAGCTCTAGGGTGGATTTGTCTGACTCCAGCGAATTCTCACTAAAAGGTATAAAGGGGGCGGCAAGGCTGGGATTTCTTTTCGACTTGCGTCATGTTCTTTGTGTGGTGAAAGTTAAGAGCTCGATTCCGGTAGAGAAAGAGTCTGTAGAAATTCTCCTTCCTCAATAAAGATCAATACCTTTTAAGTTTAAAAAAAAAAAAAAAAAAAAAAAAAAAAAAAAAAAAAAAAAAAAAAAAAACTTCCAGACAGTTAATACGAGGTTAATATTTGTAAGTTAAAATTGAATTCGAATGTTTAAGATTCAGGGTTATTAGACGTAACGTTTCCGTGCTGTTATTTAAAAAAATGTAAAGGTGCGGTGCGGTGCGGTGCGGTGCGGTGCGGTGCGGTGCGGTGCGGTGCGGTGCGATGCACAGTTTTATGCTC
Organism: Trachelipus rathkii; assembly: GCA_015478945.1. Taxonomy (NCBI): domain Eukaryota; kingdom Metazoa; phylum Arthropoda; class Malacostraca; order Isopoda; family Trachelipodidae; genus Trachelipus; species Trachelipus rathkii. The sequence goes on along the minus strand of JABUQX010045205.1, from coordinate 29,668 downwards.
TTGGTGTTGTGCGGTGGGAAAAGATGAATTTTGGTGCTGTGCGGAATAATGCCAATCTCATCCTACCCTACTAAGAATTCAGGTCATGGTGTTTCAAACGATGCTCCATGGAGTGTATATTTCCCACAAAGTGTCAGAGAATCTATTTTAAAACATTTGGATATCTATTTAAAAGGATTATAATGATAAAACACAATTCTATTTATGAACGTCTATATTTATTACGTTCTTTTTTTTTCAAGCAAATTTAAAAATATTTAAAAAATTAATTCATGTTATTTTTTTTAGTGAATGTTATCCTATGAGTATTCTATTCAGTTCAGAAAACCCTTGAAAGCTCTTATTTAGAATGTTTTTAAATATGCTAACAATACACACACACACATACACACACACACACACATTCGCACCTATTAGTAAGACAAATATTAACTTGTATCTTCCCACTTCCATGACTCAAAGAGTAGTAAGTCTGTTTGAGAGTTGAGAGTCATTTGTTCGATTTGTCATGCGGATCCTATGAAATAACTGCCTAGAGCACCGTTTCTCAACCTTTTTCCTATCGTGGACCAGTTCAATATCTGATAATTTTTCTTGGTCCGGCAATTAAAATAGTACAATAAATCTTATGGCAAGAAAATAAATTGCACTTTATTTGCCTATGATATTTTCATGAATTGATACATTGTAGCTCATAAAGTTGGTATATCATAAGGAATAAAATAAACATATTAACTAATGGTTTCTAAGTAATTACTTCTTTTCATCAATTACACGAATGTTAAGTTTTAAATTTAAGGTAGGAGAAGAGGTGAACCAACACAGACCGATCAAACTCTTTCATATACAGATGCTGGTTCGTGAACTAATAATTTATATAGGCAAAGGTTATTTTTCTGACCAGGGCTCATTTTTTATCATCGAGTCACTCGAGTCGCTCAACTCGGGTCGCTCAATGGTCAGTACAATATATAATAAAAGCCGTGTAAGGTATGTTAGGTTGACTTTTGTTGGCCTCTAAGTCAAGGTTATGATAAGTTTAGTTAATTCGGTTATATTGATTTACACGTCTATTGTTTTATTTTAATCTTGTAATTTTCAGAGATATTTAACATATTAAATACATAAATTATTTAAAAGAAATAAAAATAAAATAAAGCACACTCTACAAAAACCGTCACTGAGTTAATCGACTCAACTAGTGACCAGTAAGCGACTCCACGGCGACTCGAGTGACTCGAAGATAAAAAATGAGTCCAGGTCAGAAAAGTACCCTTTGCCATTTATATATATATATATATATATATATATATATATATATATATATATATATATATATATATATCTTTGTCTATCAGTAACTATGTTATATATATATATATATATATACCAAATTAATTCTAATAATAATCATTAATTATATTTATTGTGCAATACAAAGTTAATATTATAAATGAGTTTGTAAAGAAAGTCAATTATATAAAAAGTCTTTGAAAGTCGGTTTAAATAATATTGACTTTGTGAAGTTACTTTAATTAAGCTAAGAAGCCCCTTTTGCTTTCCTTTGGTTTGAAAATAAATTAGCGGTAAATTAATAAATTGATTACAAAGTTTTTTTTTGTTCTTTTTTTCGTTTTTTCATTGAAGTTAATGAGTGATTTTTTTTATTACTTGGGATTTAATGTTTTGTTGAAGTTTTATATAATCGTTTATTTATTATATTCAAAAATATATTATTATTTAGCTTTACTTATAGTTTTTCTCTTTCAAATTCATATATATATATATATATATATATATATATATATATATATATATATATATATATATATATATATATATATATATATATATTTATATATATATAAAAAAAAAAATATATATATATATATAAATTTATAATATTGTGTATATTTATATATATATATATATATATTTTATATATATATATATATATATATATATATATATATATATATATATATATATATATATATATATATATATATATATATTCCATGCTTTTTTAATCAAATTCAACTGAACATTTTGTCTATTAATATTACTTCGTAATACAATAATACAAATAAAAATTCATAATAGATCAAAGATTTTATTCTATAAAAAGTTTGAAAGCTTTGTTCAACATATTCTAAACTCATTCCAAA
>JABUQX010045205.1:0-12500 GCA_015478945.1 Trachelipus rathkii | reverse complement strand
AAAATGATATTTGTCGAACCCTTCCCAACCCCTTTCATACAGAACTTTCCCCCCAATACCCCCCTCAAGAGTCTTCTCAAGACAGAAAGTTTTCGAATATTTTTTCGTCTTTCTTTGAAACGCCGAAATCAAAAAGTCAAATCAGACCCAAAAAGTTTTTCACAAAAAGTTTTTCACAATTTTTTTTTTGTTATTATCATGAAAAATATTCAGAATAAATTAATATTAATATTCAATATTAAAAAAAGAAAAAAAGAAAACAAATGAGAGAAAAGTAAAACGTTCGATAATATTTTATTAATGAAAGGAAAAATTTAAAACATAAGAATAAAAATATATAAAAATATGATAAGAAAAGTCTTTTTCTACGCACGTTTTAAATATTCTCAAATAGTCTTTCTAGTCCTTGAAAAACAACTTGCCTATTAATAAAACTAGATCTAGCTCGATTGTGAACAGGGGAGGGGATAAATCATTGATATTACAAGGGAGAATGTATGGGAGAAAGAGAGGAAGGGGGGAAATAAGGGAAGCTTAGAGTACATCGCATATTGTGTTTTAAAATATTTTCTTTCATTAGATTTTTCACATACGCACAAACACACACACACACACACGCACACACACATACACACACACATATATATATATATATATATATATATATATATATATATATATATATATATATAATATAGTATATATATATATATATATAATATATATATATATATATATATATATAATATATATTATATATATATATATATATATATATATATATATATATATATATATATATATATATATATATATATATTATTATAATATATTATATATATACACATATTATATATAATATATATATATTATATATATATATATGTGTGTATGTGTGTGTGTGGATGCAAAAAAAAATCCAGTTTTTTTTCTTTTCTTTTTTTAATTACGTGTTTTTTTTGTTTTTTTGTTTTTTTTAAATAGCAAGTGCTATTTTATTTATTTTTTCCTTTGACTTGTTAATGTTGAGATATTAATAAAATTTAAAAAAAATGTTGTTCCAAACATTCACATCATTCTTAAACCTAAATCTTTAAATTTGGATAATCTAATCTATTTAAAAAAATGAGAGCTCATTAGTGCCAAGTTGCATACACCTACACACATACCTACACACACATTGACACCTATCAGTAAGACAAATATGAACTTACATCTTCCCACTACCATGGTTCAAAGGGGAGGAAGTCTGTTTGAGTGTTGAGAGTCCTTTGCTCGATCTTACATGTGGATCCTAGGAAACAACTGCCTAGAACAGCTTTTCTCAGCTTTTTTGCAATCGTGGACCAGTTCAATATCCGATAATTTTTCTTCATCCGACATTTAAAATAGTACCAAAAAACAGCAACAAATCATACATTGCACTTTATTTGCCTATGATACTTTCCTCAACTAATACATTGTAACAAAAAGTTGGTATATGATAATGAATAAAATAAACATATTAATTAAATGTTTTCTAAATTCTTACTTCTTTTCATAAATTATATCATTGTTTGGTTTCGAATTTGTTAAAGGTCCAACAAAAACCGATCAAATTTCCTCGTGGACCGATGCTGGTTCGTGAACCAAAAGTTGGGCAGTATTGTCCTCCCTAGAGTGTTTTTCTCCTAGAAATCCTAGAAAATTCTCCTTCTATAGAAGAGAAATGCAAGCAAAGCACGTTTAAAAAAAAATCTAAAAAATTTCTTAGACCATCTCATATTTCAACAGATCCGTCTTCCACTATTAGTTGGGACTCTTCCAGAAGGATGGTTGAAAATGCTAGTACTTCATGTGCTAAAATTATCAAATTTAAAATCTTCGTTGCTACTCCATTTGCTACCTGGGAAAGGAAATCAAATACTCTGAATTCTGCAATAGATGCAATGGTAGACAGGTAGGCAGGCAGAACACAGTTTGTGAGAAGAACCAAGGAAGAACGCAGAATTTCTAGTTCATCATATATATATATATATATATATATATATATATATATATATATATATAATATATATATATTATATTATATATAATATATATATATATATATATATATATATATATATTATATATTATATTGGTTGAAGGCAGAAAAGGAACAGTTTTGAAAGTTTTGAAATTCATCACTATACAATTCCTAAATTTGTTAAACAAACTTATCAGAACGATTTGTCTGTTAATATTATTTCGTAATACACAAAAAAGATTCATAATAGATTAAAGATTTCATTCTATTAAAAGTTTAAAAACTTTCTTGAACATGTATTAACTCGATCAAAACTTATTTTTGTTTTTCTTCTTCAAAATTTATTCCCATTTTTTGGCTCGAAATATTGATAAAAATAGTTGGCAATAACAGATGCAAGATTTGCTATAAAACAATCGTAAATATTTTTCGGCCAAGAGATAAGAAATATATATTACGTGAACCTTTCCCTAACCCCTTTTCATACAGAACTGTCCCCCCAAATACCCCCTCAAGACCCTTCTCAAGACAAAAGACAAAAAAGTTTTCGAATAATTTTTCCTCTTGCTCTGAAACGCCGAAGTCAAATCAGACGCAGAAAGTTTTGGACAAAAAAAAATTTATGTCATGATAAATAATCAGAATAAATTTATATTAATATTCAAAAGAGAGAGAGAGAGAGAGAGAGAGAGAGAGAGAGAGAGAGAGAGAGAGAGAGAGAGAGAGAGAGAGAGAGAGAGAGAGAGAGAGAGAGAGATGTAGCAACATGAGAATAATAAGTAAAACGCCCGTAAATATTTATTAATGAAAGGATAAAAAAAAAACCAGTAAACAAAATAAAAATACGATAAAAAAAGGTTAATTTTCTTTGTAGCTTTTTAAATTATTCTCAAATTTTCCTTCTAGCCTTTAAAGAAACAACTTGCATATAAAACTAGATCTAGCTAGATTGGAAAATGGTGGTGGGAGTGTTTGGGGCCAGTACATACAAAGGAGGAGGTTAGGGAAGTTTATATTTATTACTTGTATATTTTGTTTTAAGGGAAAATATTTTTTAATTAGCATTTCTATAGGACACGAAACCACACCCAAACACACACACATATATATAATATATATAATATTATATATATATATATATATTTTCAATATATTTTATTATATATATATATATATATATATATATATATATATATATATTATATTATATAAAATTCTCAAAATAATATTTAATTATATTTCTAATATAACACAATGTAAATTATTATAAATGAGTTTGTAAAGAAGGTCAATTATATAAAAAGAAAAGTCTTTGAAAGTCGGTATATAAAATATTGACTTTTCGGAACTACTTTAATTAAGCAACGTAGCCATTTTCTTTTTCTTTGACGAATTTAATTCGCCTTAATGTAATAACAAATTGATTTTTTTTCTTTTCTTTTTTTATATATTTATTTATTTATTTTTACGTTATCATAAATTATTTTTCTTGGTTGGTTTGAAGTTAATGAGTGATTTTTATGTAGGATTTATTTTATATTTTTTTGGTTTAATTTATCTTATAGTTTTTTCCTTCCAAGTTTATATATAAATTTATAAAATAAAATCTTTTGTCTGGAAACTGAAACGAAACATATAGTTTTCTTAAGCAGATTTAACCGAACGTTTTCTCTGTTAATATTATTTCTTAATACATATAGAAATTCATAATAGATCCAAGATTTTATTCTATAAAAAGTCTGAAAACTTTGTTGAACACATTCTAAACTCATTTCAAACTGCGTGTGTGTGTGTGTGTGTGTGTGTGTGTGTGTGTGTGTGTGTGTGTGTGTGTGTGTGTGTATTTCCATCTTCAAAATTTATTCCCATTTTTCGGCTCGAAAGAAGTCGATCTGACTTCCAAAGAGATAGATTAGCATTGATGAAAATAGTTGGCAATAACAGATGCAAGATTCGGTATAAAACAATCGTAAATCTATTTTCGGCCAAGAGATAAAAAAAAGGTATTACTGAACCCAATTCATACGAGAACTGTACAGCCCACCTCAGGCGTTAGTAAATGCTAGGTTAGGTTCAGTTTCGTTGGATTTGTTTAAGAAATTTTAAATAACCAGATAACAAATGTCGACCATTTGACCTGTCGATCATTTTCCATGTCGACCATTTGGGACTAGCTACTTCAATATAAAAGAGAGAGAGAGAGAGAGAGAGAGAGAGAGAGAGAGAGAGAGAGAGAGAGAGAGAGAGAGAGAGAGAGAGAGAGAGAGAGAGAGAGAGAGAGAGAGATAGAAATAAAGAAAGAAAGAAAGAAAGAGAGAGAGAGAGAGAGAGAGAGAGAGAGAGAGAGAGAGAGAGAGAGAGAGAGAGAGAGAGAGAGAGAGAGAGAGATGAAGTAAATAAAATAAAATAAAATAATGATGAAAAAGTTCATTTTCTTTTCGTATCTTTTTTAAATATCCTCAAATATATCTCCTAACCGTTAAAAAAGCAACTTGCATATAATGAAACTATATCTAGCTCGATTGGAAAAGGTGTGAGGATGGGATTAATCATTTATCTTACAAGGGAGAATGTACAGAAGAAAAGAAGGGAGTAGTGGAAAAAATGTAAGAGAAGTTAATACAGTACACATATTGTGCTCTTAAGTTATTTTTCTCATTAGCTTTTGCTCACATTACCGATAAACACATTGTACTAATCATTTCGTTAGTACATAGCAAAAGATAAAAAGCAACTTAAAGTTAAAGTTGAAAGAAGTATATATATATATATATATATATATATAAAAATTTATATATATATATAGTAAATATATTGTTACAAAAAGATATATATACTTATATATATATATATATATAGATATATATATATATATATATATATATATATAGTATAGTATATATATATAGTATATTTGTTGTTAGCAGCATATATATATATATATGTATATATATATATATATATATATTAAGTTATATATGTTATTAGTTATTATATATATATAGCATATATATAGCGATATATATATATATATATATATATATATATATATATATATATATATATATATAATATTATAGCAGCAGCAATCTATATATATATATATATATATATATATATATATATATATATATATATATATATATATATAATATTTCAGACACCCTTGTGGTTAACAGCAAACGAAATATTTTAAATTTTCAAACTTTAATGAGAATCAAACTTCTAAAATTGCACATATAGTTAAAACAGGATTTAAAATATGAAACATGATATATAACTACGGTGGAATTGTAATGTGGTGATGTTTAATTCACATGCTTAAATATAATTTTGCTTAGTTGTTTATTTATTAAACACAAGGGTGTGTGAAATATTATTAAAAATAACTACGTAGAAAAGTAGCAGTGAATTACTATATATATATATAATATATATATATATATATATATATATATATATATATATAATATATTTTGTTTATATATATATATATATATATATATATATATATATATATATATATAAATAAATATATATTACAGCAGCATATGTGTGTGTGTGTGTGTATGTGGTATGTATGCAAAAAAAAGTTTTTCCAGTTTTTTTTTACTTCCTTTTTTTAAATACGTGTTTTTTTTTTTTTTTTTTTTTAAAATAGCAAGGTTTGTTTTTTTTTTGTCATATTGTCATATTGAGTTTGTGGCGTCTGCGACTCCGAGATCGGACAAAACAAATCATTAAGACATACCCAAACATTTACCGACATAGTTTTAAAAGTTTTGGCATTCTCTCTCTCTCTCTCTCTCTCTCTCTCTCTCTCTCTCTCTCTCTCTCTCTCTTCTCTCTCTCTCTCTCTCTCTTTGATTCTCTAAAGAAAGCTTTTCTAGAATAGGAAACCCGAAAATACCAACACAGAAAGATATATGGTGTTATTCAATTTCAGAGGACACGTCAGAAAGATTTCGACCCAGTTAGACAGTTTCTTTAATATCCAATATATATATATATATAAGAAGATAGAAGCAGCAGTATATATATATATGAAAGATATATATATATATATATATAGTATATATATATATATATATATGTTATATATATATATATAGTATATATATATATATATATATATAGCAGCAGTAGTATAAGGTTAGATATATATATATAGCAGCATATATATATAGCAGCATATATATAGCATATATAGCAGAAGCATGAATATATAGTATAGTATATAAGTAAACTGCAACCAGCCTTCTTTAAATAAATAACGCACAGATTGATTATACTGGACGCTTGCTGCGCTCGAGCCACTCTTTCAACGTGGATTAGAACAAGTTAAACGACCGTTCCTTCGCGATATACAAATTTACTGCGGTCTATTGCAGTATTTACATATTTATTAAATCTTACAGAACGAGGGAAGAACAGGTGAAAACCTGTTGATGCCTTAAAGGGGTCTCGGTCGTTTGAAAGCTGCTCCTGAATCTAACTTTTTAAGTTAGAGGATGGCTCAGTGGTAGAGCGTCCAGTATGTCGTTTCATTCACAACATGCTGGTTCGACCCCCAGAGGAGGCAGTTTTTCTCTATCTTCCCACAATAGTTCTTTATTTACCATATATATATATAAGCATATTGTGCTGCGGTCTATTGCAGTATATTTAAATTCATTAAATCAGCAGCATATAAAAGTTATCTAGAATATATATACATGTATGTATATATATATATATATATATATATATATATATCAGCATATATATATATATATATATATATACACCACCCACCTTCTCTCCCCAAGACTGGGAGCAAGGTGCGTAGCCTGCACTGGAAACAGAAAAGTAGTAGAAGAATATGACGCAAGTCGAAAAGAAAGCCCAGCCTTACCGCCCCTTTTATACCTTTTAATGAGAACTCGTAGCAGTCAGGAAATCAACCCAAGAGCTTCATGGGACCGCGACGAACCCTCACTACGGAATCTCGTCAATGTAGGATTCATCCCTTGGCCCAGGAAGGCCACAAACATACCCCCTCACAAAACACCGTCATTCACTCTTATTATACATCTTTTTTCTCGCCTCTGCCAAACTCATATTCCTCTCCTCCAGGCATTCCTTTACTGACTCAATCCACTTTTTCTTCGGTCTCCCAGCCGATCGATTCCCACCACACTCACGACTATAAATCCGTTTAACCGACCGACTATCATCCATCTTTTCCACATGACCAAACCATATCAAAACGTACTTTCATTTATTCTCTCATTTACCCCTTTCTTTACACCACACAACTCTCAAATACGTTGTACCTCATTTTATTAATTCTTCTTACACCTAACACGCCCCTAAAATTGTTTATCTGAACATTTTGTACTTTAGATCTAAACCTCTTATTCCAGACCAAAGTCTCACTACTATACATTAACACAGTTAACAACTCACCCTCTTGTAAGACAATAGCGCACTAAAGACTTAGTCCCATTGCATCCACCAACGATTTAATTGCACCAACCACCTTCCTGTCATTCACAACTCTGCATCATCCGTTCCCTTTTGATCTAACATATATCCTAAATATTTAAACTCATTTGTTCCAGCTGCTTACCATCTAACATAACTTCACACCGAGGACTGTCCTCACTCACAACCATAACCTTACTCTTATCTACGTTTACTTCCAAACCCCTCCTTTTACACACCCTGCCAAATCTCTCTACCAGTCCTCTCAAACTCTCTTCAGGTTCTCCACACAAACCCAAATCATCCTCGTATAATAGGTAGGGAACCCTCCACTCTCTTCCATTCTCCATCATTCTAACTCCATCCCCTGCCACTCCCACCTTCTAATTCTTTCATAACCCCATCAATATACAAATTCAATAACCAAGGAGACATAACACGTCCCTACCTCACTCCACAATTAATATTAAACCAACCAATTTCGACACCATTTATTCTTACACACGCTTCACTATAGTCATACATACTTTTGATTCCTTCAAAAGCTTTCCACTAACACCATATATCACTAACCCCAGCCAATGAGCTTTCCTATTAATCCTATCATACGCTTGTTGCAAATCCATAAAACCTAAATACAACTTATTCTTCTCTTCCCTCATTTTCCAAATCATTTGTTTCAATATAAAGATATGATCCACACATCCTCCACCACTTTTAAATGCACCTTGTTCTTCACCAATCAATCTTTCAGTCAGTTGACGCACTCTATCGACCAAAATACCAGCATATATCTTTCCTACAACACTCAATAAACTAATTCCCTTATAATTCCTATAGTTACCCTTACCCCTACTTACCCTCATATAAGGTACTATTCTCCAATCACTTAGAACTATACCTTCCATAAACGCTTTGTTACACAACTTCCAAATGCAATCGATCATCATCTCGCCTCCGTTCTTGATCATTTCACCAGTAATTTCATATATACCTGGAGATTTATTATTCTTCAACTTTCTCACTCTACACATTACCTCATCCTTACTAATGACCTCATCCCCAAAATACCTATGCCTTCTTGCACCATCAAACCCACATACATTCACTATCACACACACACACACACACATATATATATATATATATATATATATATATATATATATATATATATATATATAGCAGCAGCATATATATATATAGTATATATATATATATATATATATATATATATTGACAAAGTTTCCTAATGGTTTATTGACTATTCACTCCTTAACGAATTATTTAATTAAATGTGGTTTATACCAAACATCTTCTCTCTCTCTCTCTCTCTCTCTCTCTCTCTCTCTCTCTCTCTCTCTCTATAACTTTTCTTCATTTTAAAAAATACTTGGAATTTTTTTTTTTCACAAACCAAAGTGACTGCGTGTGTATTCTCTGCCTACCTCGTCTCTTTTTATCTTATATATATATATATATATATATATATATATATATATATATATATATATTTATTAAATACAAATATAAATACATATATATATATATATAGCATAGAGTTATGAAGATAATTTATCTATCTTTATTTATGATATATATATATATATATATATATATATATATATATATATATATATATATATATATATATATATATATATATATATATTATATATATATATATACATAGAGTTCTTTAGTTATTAATATATATATATATATATATATATATATATATATATATATAGAGAGAGAGAGAGAGAGAGAGAGAGAGAGAGATATGTATGGGAAAATCGCTAGAGATAGAAATTACGACGACAACAAAATATAAACAGGGACCTATTGTGTTATAAAAATGGTTCATTTGTTTTTTAAAATCCTTTTTTACTTGATCGTTAGGAGATAATGTATTTATTAATTTTAAGTGGTAAAATATTACTTTTGAAATATGCTATAGAAAATAATAAGCCTCCAAATTTCAAATTTATAACATTTGTTTATGGACGAAATTATCAACTCAAGCGACACCAGCCGATTTTCGCCGATTTTTATGAAAATTATTTGAAATGTTAGAAGGATCTGCAAAGAAAGAAACACGTAAAAATTTGTTCGAAAAGAAAAAAGTTACAAAGTCTCCAAATTTCATACTAATGACATGTAGAATAGGTGAAGAGGACACAGAGTATATATATATATGAGTTGTGGTTACATGATGTTGTTATATATATATATATATATATATATATATATATATATATATATATATATATATATATATATATATATATATATATATATATATATATATATATATATATATATTTTTATAAGCTTATGATGCTTAACAATATGTTATAAATTTTCCAGCACTCACGAGTCAGTTGTAGATCCCCGTAGACATATATTGGTGAGCCAGTATATGATTTGATATGAATACTTAAATTTTTATCCACAACCACATTTTAATGGATGTGTTTTTGCCAAATAACATACAAATGACATAAAAGTGACATACAAAGGTATTTATAATAATAAATCTGAAAGGCAGTAAAGTTTCAGATCTTTTTGATATTGTCATTTAAGCAACAACAACGGTTTACATTTGCACTAAAATTGTCTTTAAATTCACATATAACTGTATATTTTATTGCTAATCTTATGCCTATTTGTCATAAACTTTAACAATTCTCGCTTTTACACGCGTAATTAACTCTTGTTATTATTTAATATTTCGTTCCATTTTGAATTAAGCATTCTCTAATTAAATCTTAAAAGCCTAACGAAGTCATTAATGTTTAAAATTATTATTCCAAATTTAATAGAAAGGTAAAGATAAATTAATTACACATTCGAATAGGTAAGTGATTTTGGCGCGCTCTTTCTTCATGCAGCGCCATCTAGTGGGATAATTTCTCGCGAGTTGTTAAGCACTTGATCGAGTTGCTTCGTTCCACTTTTGCTCATCAAAGAACTCTATTATTGGAACAAATAATTTGGATAAGGGGATGTGCTAATCCAAAGAGCGAAATTTTATAATTTACTTTGCAAGATTGTTTTTGTCGTTGTTTGTTGTTGCTATTGTTGTTGTTGGAGATCAGTTTATACTTTTTTAAAGAAATTAAATGTTGTTTTAAAAACAGTTACACACACGTTGTAATTGTTTTTTTCGAATGTGATTTTCCTTTCCTTCTGCTGCTTTTTATTTCTGAATAATATTTTCCTTTCATTCCTTTTTGGACGAAGAAGAAAATCCTTATGAATCGCAATTATTACAGGGTTTGTTATCATTTTATAAGCCATTAATTCTAATAATAACTAACTAATAGACATTAATTAAGACATTAAGAATATAAAGACAGTAAGAAACCACATGCCTATTTCGAGACTGTCCCAGTCAACTAACCAACCAAACATGCTCATGGAAATCCACAAAGACCATAGGGCTTGTCAAATTACTGTAATTAAAAATCCACCAATTTGGATTAGTCAAAAATAATGATATATAAGGTATATATATATATATATATATATATAGATATATATATATATATATATAGTATATATATATATATATATATATATATATATATATATATATATATATATATATATATATATATATATATAAAGGGAGCTAATTGCCTCATTTTATGGAACCTAGAGCCTAATGCTGGAGTATTTATGATTTTGTATATTATAATTTTTATTATCATAATTTTCAATTTAATACTATTATCCATTACTTAGTTATTTCAAATCTTTATAAACTAAGAATGATATTAACCAGTGTTATTATATTGCAGAAGAACTGTTGAATTGTTTATAATTTTTCATATGTTTTCATAAACTTAGTAAATTTAAATTGTAATGTAAAAGGTTTTCTAAGAGAGATTCTTTATTTATGTTATATCTCTGACTGTAAATCTTGAAAGTGGAATTAACTTGGAATCTGTTTGGACGTTGATTTGTTGATCATTCAGTTGGAATACATCTTTATTGTCGCAGGTGTGTTTAAATTCTGTAAGAAATAGAAATTGATTCAATATAATTAACTAAAGTAATTCATAGGAATAATAAGATTATAAAAAGGTATCAAATGCATTTATTACGTTCTTTCACATTCATGATATGTTTTGCAGACGTTCCTATTCTGCAAACAAGAAGAAGTATTCAATAATGAGTGTATCAACAGATGAGATTTTTCCCCTCGTGGATGTTGTATGATAATACAAAAGGGTATGTTAAAACCTAATTCAAGTAAAAAGCAAATTGATTAAACTAGATAGAAAACTATTATATCAGAGGATTGTTTATTATTAATAGGGAACTGATCTTGGGCTTGAAAAACTGATGTTGGGCTGAGACCCAACTGTGAAGAGCAATTCTGGGGCTGATGATCGGCCTTCAGCAAACCTCCGGTTGAACTTACCTTGGGCTGATGACCAGCCTTGAACTAATCTCTAAGTGAAAACTAATATCCGAAGTGATTTCTGGTTAAAACTTACCTGTATTGGAGAACTGTCTTGTGAAGACCATAATAATATTGAAGTCATCTTGTCATCGTGGACTTTTTCACTACTGCGTTTTCGAACTAGAAAGTCTACATCTACTTCTTGAAACTTCATCATCTTGATACCTGAAATAGAAAAGGATGGTAAAGAACTATTCAACATTATAAACAAGAATTGATAATACTTACCTGATAATACTTACCTGAAGACAACCCGAAGTTCATTTGGAAACAAGATCAAATTGCTAAAGATAAGTAAAAGAGATGGTTGAGTGTATTTTCACAAACAAGACACCACACTTTTACTCGGTATCAAATTTATTCCTGATTTTCATGAATCAGTTCATACAGCATTTTAGCTGTTTTTGATTTTTTATTTTCATACTTTATTTTTATGAAACCGTTAATACAGCATTTTAGCTGTTGTTGATTTATTCTTACATATAAATAGGGACCTATTCATGATCCCTAACCTTTTTCGTTAAACCGTTTTGAGTCTTTATTTTCTTTATT
>JABUQX010045204.1:0-30756 GCA_015478945.1 Trachelipus rathkii | reverse complement strand
GCACATACATATTACAAACGTTAAAGGAAGAAACTTTGTGAATATATATTCATACATATATATATATAATATACTCTTATATACTACTATTAATATATATATATATATTATATAAATATATGATTAAAATTATACTTATATATTATATAATATATAATATATATAGATAATATATATTAATATTATAATAATATATAATATAAATAGATATATATAGATTAATATATAATAAATATATATTATATATATATATATATATATAATAACCTATTAATAATATAATACATAATATTATATATATATATATAATATAATTATATAATATAATATTTATAGATACATATATATACATATAAATATATAGGTAGTTAAGTAATATAATTATGATATAATACTATCACTATATATTAATATATATATTATTACCTTTAATATATATAATATACTACTATATATATATAATAAGTATATATATATATATTATATATTATATATATATACTATAATTATAATATAATATTATAAGAATAATATCTATATATATATATATCATAATATATTAAATATATATATATAATATATATATATATATATATATATAATATATATATATTATATTTATATATATATATTATAATATATATTCATAACTATATAAGATATATTATATAATAAAAGGCATATGTGTATATTAATATAATATATCATTAATATATTATATAAGCCCCCAAAGTGATGCTAAATAAATTAAAGGACCAATATATTATATTATTAATCTGAGTGAGGAAAATTTTTTTAAGGAAAATTAAAAAAACATTTTTAGCAAATTAAATAAATAATTTTAGTTCATATTTTGCATAACATATATCACAAAATAGTTATATATAGTTGATGTCTGTTAAGTAGATCTTATATAAGGGTGATTAACAGTAATGTTTATAGATTAAAATAACATAGAAACAAAAACAGAGAGGGGAAAAAAATAAGCAATGCCCTAAAATGATTTTGGAGTAAGGTTTAGTGGAGGTCGTTGGGGTTAGTTCACTGTTTAATGGTTAGGCTAGTCGTTTGAGTTAAGTTTATCTAGACCGTACCGGGCTAAAGAATCCGATTAAGTTAATGTTAGGTGAGTTAGGGTCTAGATTAGCTAGGCCAGTTGTTAGGCCTAGGGTTGGTTAAGTTTAGCTAGACTGGTAGGGTTAAAATCGCCCAGTAGCAATATTAAAGGTGACGGTGGGGGTTTAACCTTAAGCTTAGGTAGCGTTATGTTAGTAGCCTTTGCGTAGGACTAGTTAGACTTGTGGAGTTAAAGAATCCGAGTAGTTAGATAGTTTAAATAACTATATCCTGTACTTACGGAACAAGAAACCAAACCCCAATTGTCACTTTTTGGTTTAACAACTTAAGTGTGGTCAATACTTCCGCAGACCCATGAAATTTTCTTCCAAATTTTCCCAAAGCCAAAATACGACCAATGTAAAAAACACACAAATTAATTACTGACATGAGCTTAAACAATTTTAGCTTATCCACATTCATTTATCTTAGGCCAAATAAAATCAAGAAAGGATTTCCCAATCACTTGTAACTCCAATAAACAACTATGCTTTTCGACATTGTTTATCCCTCGCTAAACAACCGCTCTTGTAATATGCAAAATAGCCAAAAAAATATGTCCAATTCCACCCAAAGCACACATTTGTTGGGGGTGGTACGGCGAGTAAGCTCCCCCCGTTAGACCAAAGTTCGGTTCCATGGTATTTTGAAATTCTGAATTTTCTGAAAATCAACCTGCAGCCGGATATCCCCCCCAAATTCCCGGGCCGTAAATTAAAAACTATTTATGACAATTACATTTATGCACTCAACTAATCACTGTAATGAAAACTAAGAAACTCTCTCCGCTCTCTCTCCTCTCTCCTCTCCTCTCTCTCTCCTCCTCTCCCTTCTCCTCTCCCTCTCTCTCTCCTCAAAGATGGTATCCTATTAAAAATATATCCGTCTTAAAAATTTTAATTAATTTAGGTTTGTCTCTTTGCAACACCTCTCTCATCTCATCCCTCTCTTCTTCTCTCTCTCCTCTCCCTCCCTCCCTCCTCCCCCCTCTCTCCTCTCTCTCCTCTCTCTCTCCTCCCCTCCTCTCTCTCTCCCTCTCTCTCTCTCCTCTCAATCTCTCTCTCCTTAAAAACAAACTATTAAATACATAAAATCTGTTTCTACAAAATTTATTTTGTCTTCCCATATACCTTTCATAAAAGTTCCAATTTCTTTCCTTCTCTTCTTTTCAAAGAAAGAATGACTGTTAAGGGATGGCCGCAACGAGACCGACTATATATCCCCCGATATCGATATTTTTTTCGATAGATATTCGAAAAAATATGATGATATTATTTCACCGATTATATCGATATATCCATAATTTTTTTCCTCCCAGTATCCGAATAAACCCCGATATTTTTTTTACTTCCCCTAGGAAATTTTGAGCAATTTTCCTTTTTCATAAATAACATTTAAAGCAAAATGGGTTGTTGTTAATTTTTTCATAAGTATCGCTTGGATGATGGGAACATTTCGTCTGACTCAGGAGGAGGGGGAGGAAGGGAAAGGAGGTCAGATGATCATACACGAGAAGAAGTAGGCCTATATAGGGGAAGAAGAAGAACAATTTCCATGAAATTTACATAATGCTTATATGTACTCTTCAAAGAGATATTTATAAAAAAAAGTAATGAGAGTATTGATGTAAAAGTGCTTAGCAATACTAGATTTTTGATGTTAATGTAAATCTTTTAATTAAATTTTTATTTTAATCTGAATTAGATATGTTTCTAAGTTATCATGGGAAAGATTTCTACTTTACTCCCCCAAAGCTTTATTCCCTCAGGCAAATTTCATCACCGACTTCTCTAGTAACAGTATTCTTGTTCCTGTTTTTGCCCCTTCCCGAAAGTTTTTGAATAAGAACTTGACTCATCTAAATAATGTTTTCCCGGACATATATGAACACTAATATATATATATATATTATATATATATAATTAATATATAATACTTTAATTTAATTATATACTTCATTATATACTATATACTTATATATATATATATATATATAATGAATATATCATATACTACTATATATCAGGTAAAAGTAACTAACCCCCCCCACCAACGAAACCTGCGAGCTCGGATCAAAAAAAAAATAAGGTCACATTTCTATGAGACATAAATAGATGTTTAGGTACCGAAAATGAAATTTTTTTTTCCTGACCTGAACCTGACCTAACCGAACCTAACATAAAACCTAACCTAAATCCTAACCTAAAACCTAACCTAACCACACTTAACCTAACCTAATTTCCCCCCTACAATGCGTGTAAAAACAAAAAAAAATTTCCCATTCGACCCATAGATACAAATCCTATTTAATGTATCATAGATGGTGCCTCTACCCCTGTGAAATTTTTTTTTTTCTGATCCCGAAGCTTCCCACCCCCCGTTCGTGTGGCCGTGTAACAGTAAAACTTTGTCCCATATATACTACTAGATAGACTATATAATAATCTTATATAATATATAATTATATATATATATATATATATATATATATATTATATATAATATATATAGATTATATACTATATATAATATATATATAATATAGGCCAGCATCTAGAAAGAGCCACAATCCATATCTCAAACTACAACAGCTACCGGGAAAAAGGAATACATTGCTTGAATCCTGGCAAAATTAGGAGAGAAACTTAAAAAAAAACAAAAAAAAAAATTTAAAAAAAAAATCACTATTATAATATATACAATAGCTACAGGGAAAAAGAAATACCTATTTGGAACCCATTTAACAAATTTATTAGAAAATGTTAAAAAAAAAAAAAAAAATTTTTACATTTAAAATTGGCTATTTTTGGAGGAATATCTGGGACATAGTAGATATATATATATAAATATATATATATATAATATATTATATATATATGAGGTATATATATATAATATATATATATTATATATAATATAATATATTATATATATATATATATAAATATATATATGATTATATAAATATATAAATTATATATATATATAATATTATTTGTAAAGTTATTACAGGCTTTTGTAGGGGCTCGAGCCGACGGGGAACACAGGGGGGACGTTTTCCATACCCCGTCAGGGGAGGGGCGGAAAAACCCCCGCGACACCCACACCCAAAAGCCAAAGAGCGGGGGTTCCGGAGACCCTCCCCGGAGGGGGGGAATTAGTTCTACCCCGTAGAGCCGACGGGGAAGGCCGAGAGACCCCGACTCCTCCTGCCATCGGTGCGGTATATAAAAAACACATCATTTAGTAAAAAAAACGCAAAATTTAATAGAAGGAGTCTATTATTTACGGAGTAGACAAGAGATTAAAAAGGTCTGGTTTAACGGAGGCTGTTTTCTAAATCAGTATTACATCTAATTAATTAAAGAAATAAATTTTCTTTATATGTTTTTATTTTTTGTATATTTCCCTAATAAAATTTAGCCAGGATTCCAACCTAAAAATGTATTCCTTTTCTCGTCTTGTAGCTCATAGTTTTATGAGGTTTTCCGCCACAAAATTGACCAGCATTCCACCCAAGTTTCTACCTTTCCCCGGTAGCTGGTTGTTAGTCTCTTGGGAGCCAAGTCTAGAAGAGACCACCCCAATCCCATACCCTACCCCCAAAAAACCTACAACAGGTACCCGGAAAAGGAATACAGTGCTGGAATCCTGGCAAAAGGTTTTGGGAAAAACTGTAAAAAAAAAAAAAATAAAAAAAAAAAAAAAAAAAAAAAAACAAAAAAAAAAAAAAAAAAAAAAAAAAAAAAAAATTAAAAAAAAAAAAAAAAAAAAAACAAGTACACCAAAAAGTAAAGGATCTTCATTTCATCTGAAATGTGAATATAATGATAGTTAAATATTTCAATGGGTAAAAAAAAAACTGATTAATAAGAAAATTTAAACATAAAATCTGGCTATATTTTTTTTGGGGGGGTGCTGGAACATAGCTATACTATATATATTTGTAAAGGTATTACACCGACACATTTTAGGCCTCCAGCCCCCGACGGGAACACCAAAGCGGACGTTTCCCCATCTACCCGTAGGGACGGGCCCGAGAACCCCCCGCCCCACACCCCCAAATACCAAAGGAGCGGGGTTCCCGGGACCCTCCCGGAGGGGAGGAATTAGTCCCTACCCCGATCAGTTCCCCGAAAGGCCTGGAGAGACCCCGACCTCCTGCCATCGGTTGTGGTATACCCTTGGAAGCGGTATTCTTTTAGGGGGTTAAAAAAAAAAAAGGTGAATTTAATTTCAGAAAGAGAATTATTTCAACCCTCAACAACCACCAGGTTTATAAATTTGCCACTTAATTTTATTACTATAACTATAGCTTAAGACTTTTATTTACCTTTTGTTATTTTTGTATATTTTCCTATCCAAATTTTACGAGGATTCCCAAAATGGTTACTTCCTTTATTCGGGCTTGTAGCATTGGAGTTTTTGACGATATAACAATATATATATATAAATCTTGTTATTTCCATATAAAATTTTCTTTTTTTACATTTTTCCCGCTAACCTATAGAATTGATCCCAGCGTTCCACAGCAAATGTATATCCGATTCTCTGGCTCAGCTGATTTGTTATTTATTGAATAATTGGGATTGTGGCCTCTAGAAGTTGACCCCGTCTTGAGAGGCATATGGATTGTGCTCTTCTAGATCTGACCATCAATATATATATACTTAACATATATATAATATAATATCTAAATATTTATTAAATAATATATTATCCCGGCGCTCACTAATACTATAAATAATATATATATATATATATATATATATTTCCTATTGCAACAACATAATAATATACACCTTGTTAATGTACAACAGATATACTTTTCGTCTGATTCATCGGAATTTGAAGAGGAAAATGAAGCTAACAAATACCCTTTTTTATAGCTTTGAACAAGCAACAAAAACCAATGATTTTACAATACAATTGTAATTAAAGAATCACCTTATATATATATATATATATATATACTTATAATATATAAACATTAATATAATATATATATTAATAGATATTAATATATATAATCATATATATATATTCGATATTATATATAATATATATATATAATATTATATATATATTATATATATATATATCATTATAACATTGCTATAGAAGAATAATATATAAATTGTATTTATGATTATATTTATTACTATTAATATCTCTATATAATGTATATTATTACTTATATATTTAACTTATTTATCCAAGCGATAATCAACTGTCTGTCTTTATTAATTATGATGTATTATTATTATAATTATTTATCATTAACCTTGAATGGGATGGCCCCAGGATTGGAGACCCGATGAAAAATATTTTGATTATAGCACTTTATACCATTTGTTGATAATTAAGTATCCGAACAACGATAACTAGTTTTAGTGTAAACAATACATTTAATTAATGAAACAATGCCAATTAATCGGGCCAGCTCACTTTTACATCGATTTTAAACAATTGAATATTCATCAGACGCAGCCGGTCTAATAACTCGCAACTGCGCCGCTACCCAAAATAAGATTAATATAAATATTATGAGAGATTATAAATTTTTTTAGCCCCCCTCAAATTTTCATGCTTAATGACCAATATAAACATAAGTTTCAAGAAAATAAATTGCTCTATTTAAACAACAATAACTACTTTCTAAAAGTTCCTAAATTAACGCTTTCCCAAAAAAATGCCAGATTATCTTGGTATATAATACCATACCCAAGATGTCCTATATACGCATAAGTCACTGGGAGACTTTGCGAATCGGAAATTCTTCTTTGATCCTAATTTTTCCCAGTTCTTATAATTTCCTCTATACCCCTTTACCCAGATTCCTATTCAGTTTAATTAATAGTTTTAATCCGGTTAGCGGCCCAAAAGAACACATACTGAAATACGAAAAGTGAAAATTTCAAAGCCCCCCGCTTATAGAATTTATGATGGTCTACACCCCCCGAAAAGCCGCCCCGACCCGTTCACGAGCCCGACCGAGGAGCATTATAAGGGGTAGCCCCGTCAGAACCCCAAAGATCAAGTTTTGTAATTTTTCCTTATGAAGTAAAGACAATTTGGCTGTGTTAAACGTTTTAGCATCTCTGTGCAACGCGACCATGGTGGCGGGAGGGTAAATCCCTTAATTTGTACACGCTGAGCGGAGGGGCACCTGAGTCGGCGTGGGCTGCGGCTAGGCGACTGGCTAGTGGACCAGCGACGCTCGGGAGCGGCGTTCCCGGCGGATGAGTGGGGGGAGCCCGACGGCCGAGCCTCGCGAGTACCATCACACCAGGCGCCCAACCGCCGTGGGGGCCCGCGCACGTGCTGGCACGTCTATGATCGATTCTGCACTCCTCTCCTGGCACTCTTCGCTCGGCGGGCCCCTCTCTACTCTAGTCACTGCGCGCTCTCGGTTCAACGGCCGGCATGTAACTCAGCGGCCCGAAACATCGATGCCAAACACATACCATCACTTTGAACGTATTGTCCCAAAAGCCTATTTTAAAAGGATTTTTCATAGAAGTTAGTGTTTGGCCCTAACTTATTTAGGGTTTTCTTTTTTTAAAAAACTTTTTTTTTCATATATAACGGGATTAGCTTCTAATTTTTAGATTTTCAGAATCCCTGGACCTTAAGAACATTTAATTGATATGTGTCCATTTTATAAATTCTATTTTTTGTTGCCCAATGAAAAAATAAAAATTCAATTTCTTTTTTTTGTTATGAAGCAAGTTCCCTGTTCACTGCTTAAGCCAATTTTTTAAATGTAATTAAGGTGTTAGGCATAATATTTTGTTACTCGATTTATTGCACTTCGAAGATTTTAAAAAGCATTTTAGATGCGCTACATACTTTTCTGACAATTTGTTTTTTTTTGAAGCACGAAACGTTCATTCCATAATAAATGCCACACCCCATTCGCTTTTTGTCCCGAAAAAAAAAAAAGTTAATCCAAGCAATTTTCAAATAGATCCAGAGCTTTAGTATTCTCACCCATTTTTTCAAAAAATTTGGAAGCATAAAGTAATTTGTATGAAAAAAATGCAACTTTTATTCTTTGTAATTTTTTTGGTTTGTTAACCATATTATATCATTGACATAGTAATGACCAAGCAATTGGACCAAAAACTTTTTAAAAAAAAGTAATAAAAAAAATTTCGCTTCTGCCAATTCTTAGGATTGTCGCAGAACACTGGTACAAAAGATTATTGGGCTAAAATTGTCCATTTTTCCATGAAAAGCCCCGAAAAATTGGGCCTTTCAGTTGCCCAGGTGAAACGCGTTACCGCTGCCCAGACATCGGCGCCGTCGTCCGCCAGCAAAATTTCCGAGCGAGCGGAGGGCAACTTCATATACTTATAATATATGATATATATATAATATATACTATGATATATATTAATATATAATATATAATATCATAATATATATATATATAACTATATATAATATATATATATATATATATATACGTTCTTATATATTAATTAAAATTTAAAAAAAAAAATTCAATCCCGAATTTCATTGTTCTGCCAATTCGTGTGACTTAGTCAGCATTACAGTTACGTGCAACATGCTTTTGTGGTATATATAAGGAAGACTATAATAACAATAATATATATTATTATATATATATATATAAATAAGTATATTATAAATAGAATTATGTATTAGTTACATTAACCTAAATTATATTAGTATTTAAAATTATATTTTAAACTGCATGAAATTATATATTATAAACTAAATATATAAAGATATATGTAGATACATGGTAGAGATAGAAGAGGACCATAGAGACGAAGGAGAGAGAGAGAGAGGAGGAGAGAGAGAGAGAGAGGATGAAGAGAGAGAAGTTTATTTTTATTATTCTCTATTCTATCTATTTATCTATCAAGCAATCAATCAACTTCCAAATCCAATCAATCAATATATATTATATATATAATATATATATTATATATATATATTATATATATATATATATATTATATATATATATATATATATATATTATATATATATATATATGTATATATATTAATTTTTAAGTATAAAATATTTTTATTTGTCACATTTTGCTTCCAAAGCACAAATCAGATATTTTAAAGGTTACAATAGCTACAGCGAAAAGGAATACATGCTGGAATGCTGGTCCAATTTTAGTGCGGAAAAATGTAAAAAAAAAAAAAAAAAAAAAAAAAAAAAAAAAAAAAAAAAAAAAAAATTTTCAAAAAAAAAACAAATTATTTATTATAAAGAAATACATTTTTTTTTTTGAATGTATTTTAAATTTGTTAATAGAAAATGTAAAAAAAAAATAAAAAAAATTATTGTTAATAATTATAGTAATAATGATCTAGGATAGCCAATTTTACAACCTTTATTGGTTACTCCGTTAAAATAGAGTGAGACTTTCTATTAAAATTTAGCTTTTTTTTTTTACACTAACGAAACAATACCCCAAGGGTATACCGCACCGATGGCAGGAGTCGGAAGTCTCTCGGCCTCCTGGGGAAACTACGCGCGGATAAGGACATCAACTGCCCCCCTCCGGGAGTGTTCCTCCGAACCCCGCACTTCGTGGGTTATTTTGGTAATCGCGGGGGTTTCCCCGCCCCCTCCCCTACGGGGTTATTGGGGAAAACCGTCCCCCCCTGTTCCCCGTGCCGCTCCGACAGCCCCCTACATTTGCCGTAATACCTTACCAAAAATATAGGTATATACTATAGATATATATATATATATATATATATAAATATATCATTATTATATATATATATATAATATAATAATTATATATAATACTATTATATATATATCAATTACTATATATATCAACTATGTCCCGTTCCTAAAAAAAATAGCCAATATTCTTATGTATTATTTATGAAAAAATTTTTGTTTTACATTTAATTTTTTAAGCATGAAAATCTTCTGACAAGAGAAATTCCCCAAATGTAATCCCTTCGCACTTAGCTAAGTTGTGAGTTTTTCGTCGAAGCATAATGATTTTTCCTCTTATTGATTGTCTTACGAAATTTTTTTCTTTTTTTTACCCCAGTTTCCGCCAATAAAAAATTTTGGGGCCCAGGATTCCAACAATGATTCCCTTTTCACTGTTTAGGTATTGTAGTTGTGCAGATATGACGCGATGGAATAGTTGGCTTTAAACCAAAATATCACCCATGATATATATCATCATTATTATATAATATAAATATAGTTATTTATATTATATATTAGTATATTATTATAATATAATATTATACACTAATATATATATAATATATTATAATATTAATATTTTATTTATTATATATATATTATATATTGTATCCATATAATATTTAACGTTTAATATATTATTTATTAAATAATGTAAATTATATATATGAAATAATTCTGCTTTCATTATTATTATTATATTATATATATATTAGTATATTATTATATTATTCATAATCATTATTATATTATTATTATATACTATATCACTCATTATTATTATTATTAGTTATTATTATTATATATTTATTATTAATTATTATTATTATTATTATATTATAGTATTATATTATATTATTATTATAATTATCTCATATTTAGAGGTACGACATTAAGCGAATATTGAAATGGCCAAGTGTTTCGTATGATAAAAATAAGACTACCGTACATTCATCATTAACTATTCCAAAAAATTTTTTAATTATTTTAACTCGTTCGTATTTCAAGAAATAGCAAAATGACAATCGTTGTTTACCTATAACTGTAGGCCTCAACCGTCGTCCTTTTCTTCTCCTCACGTTTTTTGTTAAATAATGTTTTCAGCGGAACGAAAATAAAAGCTAACCCTACTGATCTACTTAATCATTAGTATTTTTCCAAGGGAGCGGTAGCAGGATAAAATTTTGGTAAAGATATACATAAGGTAATATATATTATATATATAATAATATATTATATATAATATATTAGTTATTCAAATTATATATATATATATATAATATATATATAAATATATATATATATTACAGTGCCAGATCCAGGGGGGCCAGCGGGCCATGGCCCTCACCCCCCCCGCGAAAGTTTTTAGACACCCACAAGCATTTTTAATATCATATTCCGTCGTATAACCATAAAATCCAGACGTTAAGTATATCTATAAGATACTTTATATATATAATTACTATAATATATACTGCTCAATATCAATAAAGTGACTATATACATATACTATATATATAATATATTGATATTCATATATATATATACTATATACACTCATTACTTCATATAGTATTATATATATATATATTATACTATTATATATATATATAAACGATATTTTTTATAATCCAAGTATATCGATATGTTCTTGACCGATTAGTATCGAGAAGCAATTTGATTATTTTTTTTAACAAAATATCGATATATCGATATATCCGGATATTTTTTAAAATATCGGCATTCCCTAGAATCGAACGTAAGAATGCTGCAATTATGTTCAAATCCAGTCTTGGACAACCCGAAATTTGGTTTTAACAGGTTCCAACTATCCCCGCATAAAAAGGGCCCAAAACTACGATGACCGCCCGAGCAATTAAAACGGAACATTTGTAATTTTCTTCCTTCTTTTGTAGATTTAAAACAATGCAATTGTAATTTTGTTTAAAATAGAGTACATTATAACAAACAAATTGCATAAGGAAATTAAATCTTACCTTCTAAAGATTACAAATAGATATAATGAATCGAGTTCCATTTCATACAAGATGTTTTGGCCTAAATATTACACGGATTACGTACAAGTTATAATGAAGTATTGTTCCGTTCGTTACCACGAATTAATAATTGTTCCGCCATCCGCGTATAGTATTTGTACGCGTACTAGTTCTTATTTGCACATATATGTAATATTTTAAGGTTAGTTCGCTCCGGTCGTGCGTTATTTTTAGTTACCCTTTACCCTTTTCGACATCGGATAAATCGTATTAATAGGTGGTTCGTAAATATATAAACGAGGCTATAGTTTTCCGCTTATTGTATACCCCAAATTATTATTAAGCATCATTAGCATGCCGCCTACGGACTTATTGGTTTGTATTGATTCTTACGTTTACGTAAGTGATTTTCTCAATATATGCTCGTCTACCCGTAAAGAATTTAATAATCACTTTGTCCGCTCCTACGTACGAATTATAGTTAGCTTAGTTCGTTCATACGTACGGACTTTCATAAGTATTGCTCGTTCATTTGATGTAGTATTTTAGTATATATTTTTTCACCTTACATACAATTGTTGTAGGGTAGTGCTCGTTCGTGGCGTACTGTTTTTCGTAACCATTGCCTCGTTCATACGTTTTCGATTTTTCGCTAGTATAGTTCGTTCGATGTACGTTTCCGCTAAGCAATTTTTCCGTTCATAACGTGACGAATTATCCCCCTAAATATAGTTCCTGTTCGGATTACGGTACGGATCTTCGTTAAGAATATAGTTTTCGTCCGTACGTACCATTTTTAGCAAAGCTATAGGTTCGTTTGTTAGCATTAGATTTTTCCATTTTGCATTGTTTCTTTCCCCCTTAGTCTCGTATGGATCATATATTTGTGTGGGCTGACGGAAGCCCGGTGTCCAACGCCGTTCCTTTGGAATTTTTAAAAATAAACGAATTTTTCAACCGGATGAAAAAAAGGGACATTGTTGAGCCCAGAAGAACACCTCCTGCCAAAATTTCTAAAAATGAATACAGATATGTAATGAAACAGGTTTCTATATATATATATATATATACTAATTAATCTTCCTATAAATATATATAATAGCATATACTATCTATATGTAAAATACTATATCATTATACTATATATAATATTAAGTATCATCATATAGTATACTAGCGAGTTTAGTTTTGGATACAAAACAATATTTTCGAAATCAACACATGGCGTGATATGTGCCAAGTATGTTTATAAAATCCGTCCCCTCAAGTTTCCAATACCCAGACCCACATTCCTGACCTACTCCAGCTCCACCCGATTTTCAGATTCCCTGAATCATTACCATAGAAAACATCTTCTTCGGCAACCCAAAAGACAAAACCTCCCGCTTAGGATTAAGCTGCAGCACACAATGGCATCTATAGCCCTAAAAGACATCCTTCCCACCTAACGAAAGGTAAAGAAACACAGAGTCACGGCGCCAACCTTTTCGCACGCTCCCTAGCGTCACCCCACGATATATCGCCCCATATTCACAAGCTAATCTCCCACCACCTATCTGTCCCGGCACCAGACCGGATATACCTTGTTTTGTTAGCTTCGTACAAAACCAAAACAATTTCATTCTCGAACGTTCTTTTACTGGAGTCAGCGAAAAGACTTCGCGTCGTGCATATATATATATTAGAAGCCTTCTCCCCCTTCCTTCTCTCTCTCTGTCCGAGTGGCTCCATCATCTCCACTCGGAAGGATCCAACTAATCGTGTCTTGCTCCACTACTAATATACATAGCCTGTATCAATCTATTCTCGCATCTGAGCGCTCGAAGCCACCTACTTCTATAGTCCCTCTATAAAAGGATACGAAGGATATGACGTGGCCGTAGAGAGTGAGAGCTGTGCGTCTCAGTCTGCTGCCTGCCATACACATATATTACCCAGTTGTGTCTCCCCAAAATACCCTCTTCTGACTATTCTATAAACCAACAATAAGTGGCCTACCACACATAGTGACATACCCACCCTCTCTATAACTAATGCATACTGTACATATGTATCAAAGAGTAGCCAAAAGAGCTGGCCTGTTCAATCTGGCTCTTAGCGTCAACGAGTTGAATCTGAAGATCATATCTCCACCTCTAATAATATATACTATTATATAACTATAGTTTTGTGCATCGCATGTGTCTTCCACTTGTCATCACGATAAAAATTCTATTTAATGATATTTCGTTCCTTTTGTTAAATAAATTAAAAACAGGCCAGTCATATTTATTTATCGGGTGCATTAAACCCATATTCCACATGGTCTCCAATTCAAGGATTTACTTTGAAATTTACGTGAATAAATTTGGCATTCTAACATTAGTTGTTAAAACCAATTTAAAAATCTTAATATTCTGGCTTAAAAAATCCCAAGTTCACGCGGTGATCCCAAAATTTAATTGAGGATCTGATAAGTAAAATGGCGTTACATTTGAAAATATTTCTATATCTTTCATTCATTTACGCATAAGAAACATATTGTGTTTTTAAATGTCGGTGTATATAATATAAATTAATTATTATTATTAATTATATATTGAAGTTACTTTGTAATGAGTGCAACAATTTAATTTTTTCCAATGATTAATATAATTTATTTATTATATTACCTTCTTACATAATCATATTCAATGTTCTCTAATTCATTGGTAAAGTTTGTATACACATGGATTTTAACTCCGCATATTGATACTGTAAATTGGCACCGACAGCACCTTGGGACATTTCATTTATTTCGAAGGAATTCTTTATTTTTTAAAACGAGTGTTTTGTGTCGTTGGGGTCCCATTTGGATTGGGATACGCCCTAGGGTTGTTGTAATTTATGTCCCGACAGGTCTTAAATGGCTTCCTAAAATGAAGACACGAGTAAAAGGCAAGACTTTTAATTCATGATAACCTGGGCAATAAGATAGGAGAGTGTCATTCGGCAATGGTATTCCAAACAAGAAACACACTCTAACAAACTGCCGGCAACCTTGCCATGGGATAGAAGGACGTGGAACTTCCAAACAGTCAGATGCAAACAGCGGTCCCGCCCCAGCCCCCCCACCGCCAAAAAAAACTATCATGCGAACCGTCTGCGAGACCTGTTACCGCATAGATACCTACATCCGCGTCAGAATAAACAAACATTATCTCTCCCGCTTCCACTCTCTCCCCCATTCATCACACTACACGAATAACTATTGAAATATAAAATCCCGCTAGCCTTATCATACTTCTCTCCAAAGACCTACGGCTTATCACACAAGTAGACTCTTCTAAATATAAAAAAATGACATTATTTTTTAATTTCCAGTCTTTATAAATCAACGTATGTTAAAAGGCTTATACTGCAGTCCAGCCGCTGGTAGAACAGGAGAACAAGCTGCCTCCCATTACTTCCCACGCCAAGCAGGCCCCAAGCGACAGGAAGTGCTCCTCTCCCCACCCCGACAGCATTCACAAAGGAACCTTCTCCCTAAGTAAACATCGTCTCTATATATATCTACGAAGCTAGGGGTCTTTCATGCGTTCACGACATCCATTGGACACCAACGCGGGTCCTCGCCACAACAGGCTCACCAAAGGAAGCCCCCCTAGCACAGCGGAGAAAAAGGGTTTTTTTTTTTCTCCATAAAATCTAACAAAGAACAAAAATTTCTTCCTTCTTACCCCCTTCCCCCCCCCCCCCATAGAAATGGGTCAGATTCTGAAGGGTAAAAGTTTGCCCTGCACGCAAACACTTATTAAAAATAAATAATACCAATTGTATAATCTAAAAATTTTCGGTCTTTGCATGCCTGTATGTAAAAATAAGGGTTTGGTTCCAAAAATATTTTAATCTTTGTAAGTACTTTTTATTCTTTCCTCTGCAGTGATTTCCATTCCAAATAAAATTGGTTTTTTATGTTAGTTGATTAAAGATGTTTTATAAATTTTTATAGCTTTTGGTTCCAGGAAAAGGTGGTCGTATTTAAAAAAGGTAAATTTTAACAAAGTGTGTATGATTATTGTCCAAGAGCTTGATAAACGAGTGGAGAGTTTCAATAGTGTTTTAAAAAGTTGCAATTAGGGTGTAAATATTAGTATTTCCACGCAGTCATAGATTCTGATTAATATCCAAAAACACAATTTCTCCCAATTAAATTAAACTCTCCATTCCCCTTCTAAACCTATTAGCTAAACGTACCAATACTCACTTATAATAATATAAAATATACATGTTTGAGATACTAGTATTTACAAATACTGCTCAACGAATAAGAGGCAGGGGAGGGGGGAAAAGGAGGGCAACAAAACAGATCAGACCGATGGACAAAAGGTTACGGATTTAGGACCCACATCCACTACGAACACCCACCACCCAATAACCCAACTTCGCGCACTGCGTAGAAGAAAGCTTAATAACACAAACCACATTACTTTTGCTCTAACATTTTCAAAACTAGCTGGATTGACGAGAGAGAAACAAATAAGAAAAACATCGGTCTGTGGGTAAGAGAGTTCTATTTTTTAATTCCCGTTTAGAAAATTTTATTTTCACCGTTTTAAGCCCAGTGTATAATATATATAATACGAGATATGCATATATGCCAGGGAACGGGTTTAGTAAGCTTTTTTTGCGCTCGGACCAATTAAGAAGAAGTGTCTTTTTTTTTTCTATTTATAAAAGTGTATTTAATCTTTCTATTCCCACACTCGTAAAACCAGGCCACTGACATTATGATGTATATACAATATATTACATATATATATATATATAATATAGTTATATATTATGTAATATATATTAATTGGACCAAAAAACATAGCCAAGTGTTTTTTTCTTTTGCAAGCAAGGGGTGTAGTCAAACAGCAGACCTAAAATAAGTGTCTTTATCTTAAACTCCAGTCTCTTATACATCGATACGACCTACTTTTAGGGTATTGATTAACATTTTTTTTAAAAAAAAAAAACACTGACTTTAAAAAAGAATTGTTTGTATATGAATTTTTCGGTTCAGGGTTTTAGAATCTAAAAGGTCATTAGGGTTTTGCTCCCCGAAACTGTCGGAAGCAACAGGAAGCCCGCGTTTTCCCGAGCGGTACATAATTCCCGTTTTTTTATTTATTAAGTTGCGAATTGAAAAGGAGGGTAACCGATAACTCAAAAATAACATCAGTAGCCTCTTGTTGAATGCAAATCCGTCGGGTAATAAAAGACTTCTGCGTAATACATTCTTATTATATTTTGAATGGTACCAATAAGCCAGTGCCTTCATAAGTAGTAACCGAACCGCAGCTGTTTCTTCAAACCGAACAAGACTTTAAGTCTATTTCATCTCATCATGTCTTGATGTTGCCGGGTAATTAGCGCTTGAGCAAGTTTTAAAGTCCTGTTAAAGAAGTTACCCAGTTTTGGATGATGTTTTTCCCCTGTGTTTTTTCCCTGAAAGTATCCCTAGAGCCAACCCAAGCCAGTCGCTTTGAAAATTTTACCGTGGCGAATGAGCCCAGAGTCTTAAGTCCTTTTTACAAGGAAGTTGAACCCAATTTTTTGGTGATATTGTTTTCCCCGTGGGTTTTTTTTTTTTTTTTCTCCCCCTGAAGAGGTATTTCCCTAAAACGGGCAAAAATAGGATCCCCTTAATTTCTTCCTTATTGATTTTCTCAAATTTGTGAATATAAATTTAAACAAGCCCAAAAAAGAAGGTTCTTTGTTAAAAAACCCCAGGATTATTTTCATAACTTCGTTAAAAAAAGGAGACTCAAACCCGAATTTTTGGAGACAGCCCTGCTCCCTAAAATACAGCAGATAAGATAAAAAGAAATTTATTTACCCGTATTTTTCCTTACAGCGTTTTTGATTTAAAAGAGGTCCCCAAGTGTGAACAATGGTTTTTTTTGATAAACCAATTTTTTTTTTGAAATTTTTTTTTGCCTCTTTCAGTTTTAAGTGAAAAGGCCCGACCTTTTCAAAGCATGTCCCATGTCTCTCCCTCCTGAATGTCAAAGAAACAGACTCCATCAAACCCCAGATTTTGGGGAGAAAAAAGACCACGTTTTTTTCTTTTTTTGCCTCTCTTGATATTTTTAACAATAATCCAAAATTTTAATCCCTTAAAATCCTAGTCCCCTTTACCCATGAGAGAACTTTTGCCCAAACTGTAAGTTCTTTTGGAGACCCCATCCCCCCCGGAAAGGAAAAAGAACCGAAGCAATTATAGTTTGAATTAAAAGCAAATAAGTTTTTTGTATAATATTTACCTAAGAAATTTAAGTTGTGGTAGGAATGTGTTTGGGTTTTTCCTTTTTTACATTACAATGTGCATCGTAATACCTCCAGGGGAGGCCGAACAAACCATTTTAAAAAAATAAAAAAGAGATGAAAAAAAACTTTAAAACAAATAATTATATATATATATATATATATATATATATATCTTTCTATTCTTTTTTTTATTATTTAGAAAAAAAAAAAAATATAAATAAATAATTAATAATAAGATATAAGTCTACTTGGTTAGCTATTATATTTGTTTTATATTGCTTTAGTTTTTACTTATTTTAGTTTTTTTTTTAAAAGCCAACCCCAATTTAACCACGATGTTTACTGCAGGCCTTAGCGTAACCGCCGTTGGGCTGAAAGCTAAAATTTCCCCAAGTTGTGTTTTTAGGGGGCAAAAATCACACCGTTTCCCTATATTGCGAATAATATTCAGCGTTTTACGTGAAAAGTTATAAAAAAAACCCTGCGTTTGGCTGAACTACCGTAAGCTGAACGCTGCTAGTTTTCTAGAGTGTGGCTGCTCCAGGAAAAAATTGATCGTAAGCATAACAAAAGGTTGCCGCGCGCCGCATAAAGTACATCCCTCAAGAAAACAATATGAAGTAAAGGCAGATTTTCAGTAAGTTAGGTCTAAAATAGATGAATACGTCTTAAAAGTAATGTTAAAACCTTAGTATTTTTAAGATTTTTATCCATAATACAACCACGGAATTTTAGTGGGAAAATTTTTTAGTGCCTTTCATTTCTTAGGGTATTTTTACGTACACATTTTCAGTATTCATTCTTTTTATCCGCAAACGTCTCTGGAGCGTTGTCTCTCAGACTTTTGCCCCTTACTTTATTCTCTACAGGAATGAAGAGTGATCTTCTTAGGTCAGCACAGGCGACAGGCACCGACCCGGCCGAGATAGATTTATATTGTCTTAGCTGTCGTTCAGTGTCGCGTATTTTCTCCTCCATCACGGCGGATCTGCGCTTGCTCACACCACTTGGTATAGTCGAATGTCAGCTCCACACTATAGATTAACCTTCATGTCCGCGGTCACTACAGGGTTCGAACAAGTGTCGTAATCCCCAACCCCGATCACTCCACCCAGATTCCACTGACGGATAACGCTTCACCCTAAGCCCCACTACATCTAGCTATTCAGACACTCTGATAACGACTGTGGTGGAAGTCTGCACACGTTATTAGATGCGGAATCCTCTCTGGCCGCTGAAGAAATGTCTATCGTGCGCGAGTTCTCCCGTACGAATCGTAACAGGAGGCCATCACCCGCACCGCCAGAATAGTTTATTATCGAATGAACGACTCATTCCTTTGCCTCCTTGTCATACAAGCTTTGGAACCCCAATACAGTGGCTTGTAGACCATGTATAGTCGTTACCGGCCTTCCCAACACCTAACGTGTCGGTCCCTTATGCACTGCCCTAGCATCAAACACGCCGTTCTGAGATCCTACTTGTGTGTTGGCTATAGCACACTACTGAAGCGCCGCACCCCGCCCCGGACTTACCCGAATCGAAGTCACGGTAACCGCTTTGTTTTAACTAATCCCACATTAAGCTTTTAATGGGGTTACCCCGTCTTTGTTTTGATTACACGCGCACTGACGCTAAATCCCCCTTAAGAGTCCTATCTGATCAATGCTTTGGATTAATCTGCGCCGGACCCATTGTTATTATAGAGGAACTAACTTTTAATGTTTTTATTAACGTATTGATCTAAATATTTCTTTTAGTGAGTTGGATATCAATCTTCGCGATATCAACAATATTACACCACTTGGCTTTCAATTTTTTTAGTTGACTCAGTCAATTTCGCGATAGTTAACATTATTAACCTTTCTTTAATACTCATGGGATCGCGGCTGATCGGCCGTCCCACGACGACCCGCACCTCCCCCCAGCCTCACAGGCTGACCCTTGTCCGACACTTCTCATCTGAAACAAATATGTAGAGAGTTAAGAATATATTACGTCTATCCTATCAGGTACTGGCATTAATTTGTAGTAATTTTATTAACTTCTATAGGTCTAGGATGAACTAAACTTTAAAACTTTAAATGCTTGGTCTTTGTTACCTCTTTTATATATTCGTCATTCTTACATATAAAGGAATTTTTTTCTATTTTTATCTATATATTTTATATTATTTTTCATTATTTATTGGATTTGTTATACACATTCTTCATCCATTTTTTTTCCGTATTGATACAAATATGCGTATGTATACATACACATATTTGTATAACTAATTATCTAATTATTTATTATAATATATTAATTACCTACCTATTGGAAAGATATATATTTATTTTACATTTATTAATATTTATTTAATAAAAGCCCTTTAGAGGTGGATTCTTTCTTTATCAAAGCTGCAGAGAGAGTAAAAGCTTAAATAAAAGCTGTAAGTCCTTGTTGAAATTGATAAAGGTGTAACGATTTGTAACAAATAGGATTGGTGTAAGTATCCACCCAATTGTTGCCGGAAGATTTGAGAATATTGACAATATTTGGTGTATATTTTACTTGGCTTTGGGAACAAGTTGATCCAATCTTGTTATTTTAATAGGTAACCGATATAAATTGGAAATAGTTGCGGTTCAAGCAGATGAGCTTCAGTATAAAGTATTGGTAACGTAATTCCGCCGGAGAAAACGCTACGAAAAGAGTTCACGCTTCCACCAATACAAAAGATCTTCATAACGTACCACCACAAAGAGAGACTGATCTTCCTACTTAGTTGAACAACATCCGTTCCAGAGAGGAAGCTTCTCTGAAGACGAGCTCGTCACCGAAATTGTACAGGTGAGGGTTTACTTCAACTGTGGTGGGTATCAAAAACCTACCACATAAAGTGGTAGCAGAGCGTAGTTGTTTTCTTTGAGGAATACGACTAGTTCTGCAGCTGAGTGTTGACAAAGTGTCACTCAGCCGCCACTACCGTCTGAACAATCATGACCGACGGGATGAATGAGTTACTGGGTGATGGGAAGACAGAAGATGGGAAAACACCACAAACTGATTCCGTCCCAATTACACCAAGCCAAGATCATGTGCAGTCCAGTGTTGTCAATGTAACCCAGGAAAATCAAGGAGAGAATCGGAGTCCGACGGTCGTTACCGTGGATGCACAGTTCTTCCAATCTGTGTTGCAACAAAACACCAAGCTGATGGAAAGATGACAGCCTTGATATCTGCAATGGAGGTGGATAAGAAGCCAAAGAAGATGATTCCATTAGGAAAGTTCAGATTGGACACAGGTGAAACAATGGTTCAGTTCCTGGATAGATTTGAGCAGTTCTGTGCTGTTCAATACCCTGGATCAACGGGAGGAATGGTAGCCTTACTGGGAAGCCATCTCCAAGGTTCGGCCTTAGAGGCTTATAACATAGTAGCTGCGACATCAGCTGAATATCCATTTGTAAAGTCCCAACTCTTGCAGTGGTTTAGGGAACAACTAAAGAAGAAGACCAATACTGAAACAGCTGAATTTACAAAGGCAGTAATGAAGGAAGAAGAAGATGTGCCATTGTTTGCTTTGCGATTGCTGGGATTGGCGCAAAGAGCCTTTCCAGGAAATGAGGTAAAAAAAATGCCCATGGTACGAGAAAAATTATTAGATAGTGTCCCGGAAGTGGTAAAGACCAGAGTGGAAGATGCCTTAATGGGAGTAGAGGTTACTCAGGGTTCAGTAATTCCTTGGGAGAAATTAGTTATTATGGTAGATAAGGTATATAGGGGAAATAAGAAGAAAGAAAATCCAAATGTTGAGGTAGTCGATTTGACCCGATCGTTACAAATGTCCACCATCCCCACACAACATCAAATGGCGCTCCCAAGATATAATAACCAAGAAGGATTATGCTGCTGCCAACAATCGCAAACTCAAACCCAGTTTAGAGCTGTAACTTCTCAGGGAAACAACCACAACGCTGCTCAAAATGCAGCCCCGATAACATCAAGTAATTACAGACCACAAAGATATGAGCCATCAAATCAAATCCCAACAAGAGAATTCCGAAATGGTCAAAGAAATTATCAGCAGAGAAACCAAAATGGCTCATCAATTCCAACCTGCAACCATTGCAAGAAGAGAGGTCATAACATGAGTGCTTGTTGGAATCGGCCACAGTGTGTATGTATTGTGGTAAGCGAGGCCATGTTATAGAAGAGTGTTACCTGGAACAGAACCGTTGTTTAAAATGTAAAGAGGTAGGACACTTGGTAGGGGATTGTCCCAATGGCCGAAACCAAAATGGCCAAAATCAAACAGTAGCACCATCACGAATATCGTGTCCATTTTGTCAGAATGAACATCTCGGTAAAGATTGCCCACAAAGATCGGGAAACGAGCGGGCTCTGGCATGGGCGACCTCATGCCAGAAGCCGCCACAACTACCAAAATAACAGATGAATATGAAGGGGGAGCTTGGGGAATTGATGTTGAAGAGGATGTTCCTGGAGAGTCGCAGGAGATTCCTCGCGAAATTTTGCATCAAACAACATCGGTTCAGGTGCCCACAATCAACATCTTTGAAAGCCCACAAGGGCAAGATCAGTTGCAACAAGTATCTGTTTTGATTGCAGTTGGGGATAATGAAGATCCACCGAAGAATAAATATGAACTAAAATCAATAGAGATAACACATCAGAGAGATGACGAACCAACAGTAGTAAAAGAAAACAGTAAAGAAAAAGAAAGGGAGGATGAGTGCTCAGAGAACATCATCCACTATCATATAATAAGAGCTCCGGAAAAGACCTTGATTTTACAAGTTACAATAGTGGATCAACCACCTATGGAGCCTCTTACCGCATTTGTAGATACAGGGGCAGAAGTGAGCCTTATATCGGCCAGCTGTTTCCATTTGCTAGATAAAGGAAAAAGTCCAATCTTGCCCACAGCATTTAGAGGAGTTACTGGAATAGGGAGTGTCCGATTTCCAGTTCTGGGGGAAATAATGATAGCATTGCGATTATCCACCAACTATGTCCTGAAACCTGGTCGCTTTGTCGTCGTCCCAGATCAGTTGTCCGAATACGACTTGGTTTTAGGATATGACATTCTCAAACAAGAACATCTTTTACCTGATCTGTACCATAAAGAATTAGTCATAAGACGCGGGAATTATGTGCAGACGGTAGCGGTGGATATGAGACAGGGTTTACCAAGGGAAGAGACATGTGCCTTAGTAGAAGCAGTAAGTATCGCACCTCTGAGGTGTATGATAGTAGAAATCGAAAGGAAAGGACGAATTCCAATAAAACAACCCGTTCTGGTGGAGGCCTGGCGGGAATTGACAAAAGATATCAGATTGGAACCTTCCTTATTGACTTTTTCAGGCAATAAAGCCTTAATATTATTACAAAACAATGGTGAAACGACTAAGAGATTGAAAAAGGGAACGATTGTAGGACAAGTAGAAGAGGTTATTACGGTGGACGATCCCACTGTGAATGTTGTTGAATTGACTGAGCAAAATTCTAATGAATATTCCGAGTGGAATCCTGAAAATTTAACCAGCGCTTTTAGATTGGATGAGGCAGATTTGACATCGGAGCAAAGAAAACTGGTAATTGAATTGATGATGCGGTATCCCTCTGTCTCGAGTTTGGGAGATTCTGATGTGGGCTGCACCAATGTCATTAAGCATAAGATCGAGACCCTGACTGAGGATCCGGTGCAAGTGCCAGTCAGGAGGTTACAAGGCCCCATGCTCAGAGAAATCGAGGCAGATTGTAGGAAATTGGAAAATGAAGGAATTATCCAGCGGAGCAAGTCCCCATACTCAGCCCCAGTAGTACCTATAAGAAAGAAAGATGGTTCAATCAGATTGTGCATCGACTACCGGGAATTGAATAAGATCACAAAGGGAGATAGTTTTCCTATCCCAAATCTGATTGATATGTTGTTTAGTCTTCAGGGCATGAAATATTTCACCACAATAGATTTAATTAAAGGTTATTATCAGGTGGAGATGGAAGAGACCAGCATCGAAAAAACAGCTTTTACCACTCCATTGTCTCCTCAATACGAGTACCTGAAGATGCCGTTTGGAGTAAAGAACGGCCCTGCCACTTTCCAACGAGGGATGAGATATGCTCTAGCACATATACCATGGAACGAATGCATGGTGTATCTGGATGATGTCCTTATTATCAGTGAAACGTTTGAGAAGCATCTCGAAATTTTAGAAAAAGTACTAGCAGCATTTGAAGAAACTGGGTTCAAAATAAAACCAGCCAAAACTTTCCTATTAAGACAAGAAGTCCAGTATTTGGGTCATAGAGTATCTGAACACGGTATGATCCCCTTAGAAAACAACTTGAAAGGCATAATGCAGTTTCCCGTACCAACCACCGTTAGGAAATTACGGCAATTTCTGGGCATGGTAAATTTCTATAGGCGTCACATCGCTCATTGCTCAGAGATAGCCAAACCACTTTTTGAACTGTTGAGTAGTAAGACTTTAAAATGGACAGAACCATGTCAAGGCGCCTTTGAGGCGTTGAAAGAGGCATTAACATCGCCACAGATCCTGTCGTATCCAGATAGATCAGAAAAAGCAACACCGTTGTTATTGTATGTGGACGCCTCAGATATCGGGGCAGGAGCGTGTC
This sequence comes from Trachelipus rathkii, assembly GCA_015478945.1. Taxonomy (NCBI): domain Eukaryota; kingdom Metazoa; phylum Arthropoda; class Malacostraca; order Isopoda; family Trachelipodidae; genus Trachelipus; species Trachelipus rathkii. Next base: position 5,992 of record JABUQX010045204.1, on the reverse strand, counting down.
TTTCCCAGATCCAAACCGGGGAAGAACGTCCTATAGCTTTCATCTCCACAACGTTTAACAAAGCCGAACAACGCTATAGTACAACTGAAAAGGAAGTTGCTGCAATACGATGGGCTGTGAAGGCATTAAAACCTTTTCTTTATGGAATAAGAGTAGCAATTTACACTGATCATCAGCCACTTTTATATTTGCATAGCATGCCGTTAGTGAACGCACGTGTAGCTCGCACGCTTGAAGAAATCAATGATATAGACTACGAGCTAAGGTATATACCAGGAAAAGAAAATATAGTGGCTGATGCTTTATCTCGATCACCGATAGGTGAAACATCTGATGAACAGGAGGTTTATCCGGTTAATACCCTTCCCGGCGGGTTTTCTGAAGTTAAAATTCCTGGAGGAGGTGATTCCCTGTTCCAAGCTTGCTCAATTGCCTTGTATGGTTCGATTGAACATCATCTAAAAATAAGACAAGAAGTGGTTAAAGAATTGTTGGAAAATAGGGGTGAGTATGGATTACCAACTGGAAGAGATGCCAGGCAAGTAACTAAGCAATTACATCTTATGAGACAATTGGGTCAGTTTCCCATGACACAGGCGATAATGGCCTTTGCAAAGTTGCACCATTTGCAGGTTTGGGTGTACTATGGAGACTCAAAACCTTTAAAGTTCGGGAAAGATACTGAAAAGAATATTTGCCATATTTTGTGTTGTGGTGGAGTGCACTACAATCTTTTGGTGCCCCAGCAAATGCAACTGAATAACGACTACGAAACAGCAAGTACTAACTTGATAACACCTGAGGTATTCCCGGAATGGACATTGTTGGATGAATCGATGGAAGAAAAGAGCGCTACTGAAGCGATACCACCGACTAGTATTGAAAAAACATCACCACAAGTAGTCCCCAAAACACCGGTGGGGAGGTAGAAAAAGATATGGGTTATCCTCGAATACATCAAATAGTAATAGATCAGGATAATATCATCGATCCCTTAGAAATTGACCATGATAACATTGACGAGCCTTGACGAGTTACAGAAAACAGATTATATATTAAGACGCTTAAAAAGAGCGATATTACAAAAATTGCCCTTCAATGGGCCACTGAAACCTTTCGCACGTGTAAGTAAATATATATATTTAAGGAATGGTCGGCTGTATAGAGAGTTTTCCACAGGGGAGTTTGCACTGATTGTCCCACACTATTATTTGACTGAAGTGGCCATAAAAACACATTGGATGTTCGCCCACATAGGAAAACACAAGTTACATTCTCTGCTAATAAATTGGATATGGCATCCTAAAATAACAACCATCTGTAATGATATCGCCACCACCTGTTATAAGTGCCAAGCATGTAAGATCTCTAATATCCTTACGTTCCACCTACACTAAAAATAATCACTTCAAGACCTTTTGAATTGGTGGCGATGGATCTGATACAATTCCCTTGTTCAACCCAAGGGAATAATTATGCATTAGTGATGGTGGATCACTATACCAAGTGGGTGTCTGCGGTTCCTTTGAGGAATAAACAAAGTATTAACGTAGCAAATGCATTTCAACATCGAATATTGCCATTTCTACAAAAGTTACCAGAACGTCTTCTAACAGACAACGGCAGAGAATTTATAGGGCCAGAATTTGAAGATCTTTTAAAACGACAACAGATTAAACACGTACTGACTACTCCTTATACACCATCCTCCAATGGAGCTGTAGAGCGGGTAAATCGCACTATTAGTCAGTACCTTAGAATGTCCATCAAAAAGTCAAATAGGTGGGATGAAGAATTATCACAGGTTTTATTGATTTACAATCACACCACGCATTCAGAAACTAACATCACTCCCTGTGAAAATATACTAAAGAGGGCGCATGAATTACATACAGGACTTCCTTTGCCTGTTGAGGAAGAGCGTTGGTCAGATAGTCACCAGAGATTTGTACCTTATGAATTACATCAGATGGTGGGCTTAAAAGTTCATCTTCCCGGAAATCTGACGATAAATAAATTCCATCCGAGATATAGTGGCCCTTATGAAATAATCCAAGTGAATGATAACAAGGTCACCTATGTAATAAAATCCTCAGAGGACGGAAAACAATATCGAGCTCACCATCGGCAGTTAAGAATATGGAAAATGCCCCCTGATTATTTGATGAATAACCCGACATTCCAAAGATATGCGTTAAATGAAAATCGAGAACCAATGTTGGATAATGAAGATAGAGTTGAAGAAATTTTTGAAAACGAAGAAGTGGAAGTAACATTCACTGAACATGATGACATGATGAATGATTTTGATATGGATGATGACGATGATGATGATGACTCATTTGTAGGATTTACTATTGATGAGGAAATATTAGCCACCATTAAAGGAAAATTTGTAGAACTGTTAAAAGAACAGGAAAAGATAAATTTAGGGTTAGGAAAAATATTAAATAAGAAAATAGGAAGTAGGCAGTTAGAGATAGATAGTAAGTTAGGATCCGCTAGTATAATTCATCAGGAGGAAGAACAAGTGAATGAATATTTAGAATGGGACACCTCTGATTTGATAGAGGAGGCCGAATACCGTTGGGAGTCCATGAGAGCTCCCCCAGAAAATTTGAGGGAATCTTACCCCACTGACAAAACCTTTGAGGAGCGCATTCAAGCGTATTCAACGCCAATAGTGGGAATACCATTGTCGGAAGAAGCCGAAATAGAGGCATATTTAGAACATGAACAAGATGAAGAAGATCCGCAAGTTCTTCCTGATGAGTTATCCTTTGAGGGTTTTGAAAGCGTAGATAGATTAGTAATTGAACGGCTAATGGAGCTTACGTCGAAAAGAGATAGCAATACTCGTCCTTATACTCGGTCGCGGGGGCCGTGTCAGGACTTACCAATAGTTTTCCCGTTTATGATAGAAAGAAAGGCGCGAGGTAAAAAGACAAATTAAAAATAAAAAAAAGATAGAAACACTTTTGAAAGAAATAAATATAGGAAATTAATTGAAGTTAAAGAACTTAAGATTTTAAATGAAGAAAAGCATTTCCCTTGTGCGTCAATACTGGAATTGACGGGTGGGGAGGAATGAGACGGATTTCATCTATGTCTTATTTTTTCTCATCCCACAGCTAAATAACAATTGAAGAAACCTCAACAAGAGAGTTAACCTCCTAATATAGAGAGGAGAGGAAATAATAAATATCATCCTTATTTACATTATTTACGGACGACGTATTTTGACACCAGGAACATTGCCTTGTTGTTCCCTATAAAGGGTACTAAAGATTGTTTTGTTATTTTTGTTTTCATAAATAAAATCATTAATAGGAATAATAAAGTCATAATTTTGATATTATTAAAATAATATAGATTAAAAGTAAATAAAAAGGAAATTCTTAAATTTGTTGTTGGTTCTTTGCCGTTAAAGTTAGAAGTTGAATTGATAAGTAGTTATAAATAGCCAATTAAATCAAATTAAATTAAATAAATCAAATTGAGTATCTATGAATTCAGATATGTACGATTTTAGAGTAATGGAAAGAGTTTTATTAATTGTCTGAATTCTTTAATAAATTTAATAAACTGTAATTTCTGGTGAGATGAAGGAGGATTTCTTGACAAGCTTGAATTTTTATTTTTTATTCTCAGGTCTGGGTTGTAGAAGCTGTCCTGGGTTTGAAGCGTGCTGTACCATCCATCTTAAAGACGAAGACGTTCACAAATAAGAGAGTCCTCAGGGGGCCCACTTATTGCAAGAAAATATTATCGAAGGCAGATCTCCAGAGATGTCATCATTACCCAAGGTACTAAAAGCCTAAACACATTTTTTTATGACTTAATGAAAGGAGAGCAATGTATGAAGAAGTTTTAATATAACTATTCGTCAACAAGTAATTCTCCCTAAACACCCTAGAGTATTACCTAAAGTAATTTCACTTACCCGTAGGAGCTATTCAATACTAAAGAGATCTTTGCATAACAACAATAATAGGAAAAATAAAAGTTAGTTCGTGTTACCAGAAATCTTACTTAGAGTAGATTCTGCCATTTACTGTGATAACCCCAAAGAACCCGTAAAAAAACCAAATAAAACCCAAATAAATTGTGTACATTTAAAAAAGGATTTCCCTATAAGCCTAAAGTTTTTATTAAACATTATTAAAAAGGATTTTTTTAAATTACTTAGGGTAATAAAGATCAAAAATCAGTAAATATCAAAGGGGAATTTTTAGATTAATTATTCAACTTAATGTTTTGTAAACCCTTAAAACTGTGAATATTAACTAGTAAATTCGGTGAAATAAAAACAATATATTTTTGTGTAATAATTACTAAAAATAAAATTTCCGAAAAGAATTTACATAAAAATAATTAAAGTTTCTGTAAGGATATACATATAAAATTTTCCCAAACAAAAAATCATTTTTGTTCGTATATTGAAGATCTTTAGAAAGTTATTTTTTTATATATAAAATTTACACAAATAAATATTATAAAAACAAATATAAATATTATAAAAACAAAGATTTTTTTCATATAAAGTTTTTTTCAAATAAAGTTATTTTTACATATAAAAATATTTAAAATACTACATAAAATCTTTAAACTTTTTATTTTTATCTATATATTTTATATTATTTTTCATTTTTTTCATGGATTATTATCACATTCTTCATCAAATTTTTTTTGCTTTATTGATATAAATATGCGTATGTTTACAACATACACATATTTATATACCTAATGCTTGATCTATTTTATATTTTAATGATCTGCACTTTTTTTGAAATAAAATATTCAATTTGTGAGTATTACTATTTCCTTTAATATTTATTTAATAAAAGCCATTTAGAGGTGTATTTTTTTATCAAAGCAGCCGAGAGAGAGTAAAAGCTTAAAAGCTGTAAGTCATTGTTGAAATTGGTAAAGTGTCATAACGATTAGTAACAAAGAGGACTGGTGTAAGTATCCGCCCAATTGTTGCCGGAAGACTTTGAAAATATTGACGATACTTGGTGTATATTTTACTTGGCTTTGAGAACAAGTTGATTCAATCTTGTTATTTTGATAGGTGACTGATATAAATTGGAAGTTGTTGTGGTTCAAGCAGATGAGCCTCAATAAAAAGTCGTATTGTTAAAAGAAGCAACTGCGAAAAGAATTCACGCTTCCACCGATACAAAAGATCTTCATAACGTACCACCACAAAGAGAGACTGATCTTCCTACTTCGTTGAACAACACCAGTTCCAGAGAGGAAGCTTCTCTGAAGACGAGCTCGTCACCGAGATTGTACAGGTGAGGGTTTACTTCAATTGTGGTGGGTACAAAAACCTACCACAGTATCATGATGAGGAAAAACGTAAAGATGAATACCAACTTCAAAGGTATCATTCTGCTCGTAGACATCGTGGAGAGTCCATCCGCATGTTTGCGCTTCGGCTTGAACAATTAGCTCGAAGAGCCTTTAACGGGTTAGATATGCGTGAGCATGAGTCTTTGCGCTCAGCCTTTCTATACAGTCTACCTCCTTCTATTGAACAGATCGTACGCCAATTTATAAAAATGCAAGAATTGAATGGTGTTCGCAGACTTCCATGGGAAGACATAGTCAGCTTTGCTGATTCATTGGAGGATGATGATAATTCTTCTCCAAATTCCTCTTCTCAAACTACCCCTGAACATGGAAAAAAAAATAATAAGGCTCACTATAAACCCACTGATACAGAAAAGGTAGATTTAAATGAGACAATCGACTCGATCATTCAAATAGATACGGTGTATCCGAATTGGATCGATACGATGCACCAGAAACAAGGAAAGCCTCATCAAAAAGAGGTGTACCAAAAGAATAGGCGTCGCCCTGATAAATCCGACCATACTCCCACAAAAAAGCCGTCCGGTAGTCGATATTACCGTGACAATCGCCGAAGTCCACCGCCGAATTACAATAGTTTTCAAGCTCGTACCCACGGTTATCACAAGGAAGC
>JABUQX010045203.1:10000-39457 GCA_015478945.1 Trachelipus rathkii | reverse complement strand
TATAATAGGATTGACCTCATAGATCAGGATAGCGTAAGTATATACGTGATCAGCTACTGACCTCAATTGATGAGATGGGGTGTGCCCCAATCTACTTAGGTAAATTTGTCGTATAGTGAATGATTTAGATAAATGATTGTAAAATATATATATATATTACTAACCTTTTCTTACGGATGTAAATCTCGTTATCGACGGGTAATGTGATGTCATGATGCATATATGGTGGTTGGTGGTATATGAGTATCCACTACCAAAATCATTGGAAATTGGCTAGATGAATTATGAAAATGTTAAATTTATATGAACATCGGAATGTAAGTAATGTCTATAGAATGGGCAAATAATAGGACAAGGTAGATAATTGTTAGCACTACAGAATTAAGAATAAACAAATTGCCGTAACTATGTAGAACTTCAATGATGTTTTATTTAAAATCTTATCAAGATGAGTTTGTATAAAATTAAATACTTCTATAAAATACTTTTATAATATGTATTTTTTTTTAATTCTATTATTATTTTCGGAATTTGTTAGAAGGGTGTATTTGCGTATATTTCTATGTCATATTTTTTACGCACTTAATATCGACGATATTGATTTAGTGTTTAAATCTCAAGATAAATATGTTTCATATTTATTCTGTTTGTGCCTATTACATACTTTATATTATTCAAATATATAATTGCGTTCTTTGCTAATACGAGCACTATAATAGCAGTTCCAGGTGACAAATTTATTTTTAGGATAGTTCAGCCCAATTGCGGATAAATACATTGCACGACGATTGCGGACCTTAAATTTGCCAGCGGATCAGCCCCCAACCTTCTGATCCGATATACCTACTCATTACTAACCACCTTCAAACTACCTAATTAGATCTATAATTGATCTTATATTATGATTACTTATTGAACCTATATTGGTTCATATATTGTTTTCATTGTGATTAAATATTTTATTGTAATTTACAATATATATATAATTATTTGTTATGACTATATATATAACACATATAAAATGATTTTACTATTCTTTGATTATTTTGTCATCTTTAATTTTAAATAAAATTCTGTGATGTTGCATCTAGAGTTTTGAATATCTCTTTGTCATTTCATTAAACATTTGATAAAATGAATGACGTTAATGAGATTGAACATACATAACCTTTTAAATAGTAAAATGTTTATTTACGTCAAAATTCTAGATTGTCACTATGTAAAACATAGATTTAGGATTATTGAATTATACATTAGTATTTAATTGATTACTTAATGATTATCTGATTGATTAGGTCACATTTTCGCATGATATTATTGTTATAGGAATAAAGTCAATCAGTGTCATTATAATTTTTTACGATAATAATTTTGGGAAAATGTGGTCGTTTTGTAACCTAGCCTGTTATCAGATAACGAAAATACCTTGTTAAGTAAACGAAGAGATTTATATAGTTATATAACAATATTAAGTAAAAACAGTTTGCGAACCCAGAAATCTTATCAAAGAGTGAAAATAAATCTTTGAACGAAAGAGTATGAAAATCATCTGATTATTACAGACAAAAATATGACATCATGATGAACGTCTTTACGGTTGCTACTGAATTAAATTCTGCTAACTATTTAACTTATAAATTATTTCTCGGTACATTCCTCTATCTCCCTCACAGGTGATAAAGTAATACTTTAATATTAATATGCATTAAACTATAACTGTTAAACCACCTACTTATTTCGCATTCCGGTTATTACTTTTAATATACAAGTTGGTATGGCCTCAAATCTATATGTATCGCATATACGAACTGTTTTATTCAATTACTTATTTTTAAATGTGAGTAATAATTACAATATATATATATACAAAAATAAATATTACCATTATAAAATAATCTATGATTTTCCTGGCACTTTGGTCATAAGGTTGGTGACTATGGTTATACTGATAGACCTGGTGAAAATTACTGTAGTCTTTATTTAATTACCCATTTTAATGTACAGTATGTAATTTTCAAAGTTTTATAAAATAATAATATAATATGTAGTTTTAGTGGTGATAAAATTTTATCCCTTTCCTTGAATTACCCAACGAATATAATTGCAAACATAAGCAAGTTTTAATCCAAATTTAAATATAAAATATATATATATTCTTTGATTTGTTAAAAGCTAATCCTTATAAATTAAGTTTTAAAGTAGAAATTTACCTTACTCACAATTTTATTAAGGAATGTAAGTCTATTCCCTTACCCTTATTATCTCTATCTCTCCCTTCCTTCATGAATATCTTATCTCAGTATTATAACTATTTGTTCGATGTCATATTTTAATCGATAAGTTATATCATTTTTTGGATAATTAACTTAATACAATATAAATAATTTATAAGTTTTTAATTAATATATATACTGTAACCGGAATACTAGCTATTAACGTAATAATAAAAGTTTTACATTATATATAAGAAAATATACAAAAAAAATGAACTATTTAATTATTATATGTTTATTTAGATACGAACAGAATTAACATACCATTTTATCGCTATCTTTAATATAAACTGACACAAGTAATTAACAGCTTTTTTAATAACTTCAGAGACACAGTAAAAGATAATGTTTATTCTTATAATTTGAAATCATTTAGTGGTACGATAAAACTCTATATACAATGAATATCTATTATTTACAATAATAAATCTCCTTAAATATTATCATTATGTTATATTTTTATCATTAAAATAGTTAGCAAGTTAAAAGTATTATTTAATATGAAATTTTAATATAATTACTATTTATTATATATTCTAACTACCAATAACGTATATAAGCTCACGTTAACACGTTTATTTCACTCATCTATAAACTAAACATATTCATAAATACCTGTAACTTAAGAATTATATAATAATGGTCATAATACTGATATAAACTTTACCATACATAAACTCTTGGTAAATAATTGGCTAAATTAAAAATTTGTTCTACACTTAACAACAGATATATAAGTATAATTATAATAACAATAACACGAATAAACGTTAAAATTATTATTCACTAGTTACTTATACTTCAACTTATATCTTAAACATATAACTCACGTCTTATTTTAATATATTATCAAATAATATTATTTAATACAAATAATATAATATTACTACAAAATAATACTAACACCTAATATGTGACTTTTCATGGAAAAGGTTTTCATCTCTATCCGAGCACAAAGTTATTTTAAATAATTTTGCTTAAATAAACTATTTAATTCATTAATTAAATATTATAATCTGAACTATATATAAGAATATATATAATTGATATACTACTTCACCCAACAAACCCTTATTATTATTATGATAGTCAATTACCTCTATATATATATATATAATTGCTACAGCTGAGATATAATATAAGATAATACAAATATATATATATATAATATTTCCTATATAGTAATAATAAACTATTATATTATACCTAGCATTATTTAGTTTTTCATAAATCTAGAGCAAAATTACTAGAATAACGAAAATATGATCGAAAATTAAAATTTTATATTGAAAAAGACGTCAAGTTTTATTAATTTTTATATATATTTCTCTATCATTTTCTGTATATATATTATTTAGCATTTATAAAAATCTTATATATTATAAATATGTATATATATAGGTGTCTGAAATTCCTTTAAAGTAAATAGGATGTTACAATAAAAAATATTACTCTAAATATGACTCAAAAATAAAATTGAACGCTCATTTTAGCACGTGACGTGTTATCTTGAAGTCGCTTGGCAAAATTTTATAGAAAAAAGTTTTTCTCATCAAAACAAATCAACACAAATTATTATCTTCATGAGATAATATTTTTAAATGTTTAGAATCTGCGAAGTGATACTTTTGTTTTATTTTTATTTTTAATATTCTAAAGTGTCAGTTACCTTAAAGTCATATTCCATCATTTTGGAACGCGTAGTGAAATAATCTTGTTAGATCATATAGCGAAAGTGTACGGTAAACCTAACATTATACAGCAAAAACTTAACTAGACAGGGTGGGAGTTTTAACACATCATCGAGGAGCTAACACAGTAATACAGAGGGGTGTAGGCAAAGACCTTACTCCATCTCTCTATAGTCACATTCGGTGTTAATAGGCTCAATTGGCATGAGAGAGCTAATATTTACAAACGTCATCGATAATTAAGCTCACTTTCATTAACTATAGCTTTGTCAACAATTAGACCCCAAGAATTATTTCATTAAGTTGGCGTTTGATCAATGCGTATGTTGGGTCTTAAATATCGGTATCCTTAGGGTTAAACCAGGAGAAAGCGAATAAGAACAGCATTCCAAATTTCAAGTTCGTTATGGAAACGGTTTGCATGACAGGACTATGGTTTTATCATTCTGAATAAGATACCAACGTATCTAACCGAAATAAGTAACACAACTTTTTTCGAAAAATAATATAAATTTTTTAATTTCACATTAGAATAGTAATAAATATTAAACTCATTCGATTAATTACATATCAGGCTCGAGAATAATTGCAATCGCAGCTATCAACATTATAGTTTATCCTCAGTAAAGCTAACTGAAGAAATAATACTTAAGCGCTCGCGGTGGTAATATATAGTAATAACTGCATATTATAATTAAAAAATCAAAAGTAATCTTATTTTTAAAAACCAATAAAAGGAAGACAAGCAGAACCAGTTTTGTAACTTATAGTACCCATAATATGTTTAAAATAAGTCATAAACTTAAACTTTACGTTATGAATTATATGCCTAATTTTGATTAAAGTTTACTTACTACTTAATAATAATCGTAATAAAGGTATATAAAATATATAATATAATATCTAAACTTAACACAATCTAAATTTTACATAGGTATCTTCACATATATATAAATTATGATAATTTTTTAAGTTATTTAGTAATGCTTAATTTTTAATAATAATATCATTTGTCATATATATAGTAAATTTTAATCAACCTTAACAAAAATATTTTCTAAATAATTATATATATATCCTTAAAATCTAGGACTGACAGCTAAAAGAAACCTGCTAACTTGAACAATATGTAAACCAAAACTACTCAATAAAAATCTACGCCAGTATGATTTTTACTATATCATAAACAAAAAGTTACTAACTAACCAAAGTAAAGTGCCTATACAAAATTGAAATACCAAAGGAATCTACAAACATTATTGTCTTTTTGGTAACATAACACTTGGAAAAACTATTTTTGTATACTTTTTTTACATATGTTGTGGAATAACTGGTTAATAAATTATAACAATTTACAAAAATATAAATATATAAATCAATAACCCATAATAAGTATGTGCTAGAAACATAAAAACTAATTACAAATTGCAACTTGAACTAGAACAACTTAAAATAGACTTTACTTAGGATAAGGGAACAATTTATAAACGAAAAGTTTATATTGCTCTTCCATTCTCTTTATTGATTGTAGTTAGAGTAAAAATTGGTTAGAAACCAATAAAAAAAATAAAAATAGTCTAATAAACTCTTTTCTTGTTCTTTCATTTATTCTTCTATTATTTCTGGGTGTATATGAGTGGTTTAAATAAGGCTTGGGACACCCATTATAAGTCTATAGTAAATTATTTGTCATGTCATAACTAATAACATAATAATTTAGATTAGAAATAAAAACTTAACGCCATTAATTAAGGTTTAAAGAGATGTCTGAGTTATAGCTAACATAAAATATCGGCGACTTTAAATAACTAAGGGGGGCACATAAATCTCCGTAAGGCTCACGTAACGAAAGCGCAGGGAACAACAGGGGATAGGAGAAGAAGATAACTGTGAACGTTATTGGTATCCGATGATACCCCACGTAGATTGCAAAGTGGGCAAGCGTAACTAACTTACAGAGACCATGGACCTGATATACTTCCAAGTCCTTGAGGTATATGACCAGGATGTTCAGTTAGGCTTACTGGTAAGGCTTAATCATCAAATAAAAGGAGAGCCGTGTGGTTCTCTGTTCAATCTTCTTAACGTTAGAGGGGGAGCAAATAAGATCACTAAGCCTCTTCACAAATGCGCTCATCATCAAATAACACTCCGGAGGTTATTCCTTTTCTATAACCGGTAAGGCCGAGGAGAACCCAAATTCAGAGGCGAGAGTCACAAATGGAGATACTCAGAGAGATCCGGATGTGACCTGCAATCATGGGAGTATCCCGAAGGTCGGGAGTTGTAGAGGTGAAATATACATAAGGGCAACCAGCCTCTTCGGGCGATGCCTTACTCTGTAGTTACTAAAAAGAATGATAGGAAGTATATTTAAATAGAAAGTTCTATATTTATTTTACGAGTAACAACATAATAAGTTCGATAAAATTAATATGTATGGTCGTTATAACTTAATCATTTTAGTGTGTAGTGTCCTATGTGGATAGCTTGTTAAGGATAGTGTTAATTTTACTGTTTACTTATAAAATAATTTATTTTTATTTTTATATATATTATATATTTATTTAACTTATTTGGTCATTTAGGAAATTAAACAGATTATTTTGTTTATATGATCCCTGCCATAGTTTTGTAAGATATTACTGTGCTTTTAGACATGGTGCATTTGTATGTGTAGAAATGATCAGGCTATAGGTAATCACGCATTTTTGCTAGAGATTTACAGTAAGAATAGTTGTTGCTTTTGGACCAGAATGTAAATTATTTAACTCTTATATGACTTAGGTTCATTCCTTTCCTCAATAATAGGGAATATTGTGTTATTTATTTTTTTTTTTTTTTGATTTGCTCTGTTGTTTTTCTACTTTTTTTGTTATTTGATTTGTTATTTTATTTTTATATTTCACTATTATGTTTCACCGCTTTATAGACATGAGAGTCAATAGGCTTCCTCTCTGTTGTTGTAATGTCATCCGTTTGCTTCAAGTGAGTTTGGTACCTTAGATTGGTTCTTTATAAGTACTAAGTGGTTAGCTGCTTTGGTTTGGTTATATGTTGGGTTTCAGTATCCTTACTTAGATTTTATGCAAGTCTTTGTTATAGCATAGATAAACATTCTTCTTTTCTGAACTCTTAATTTATGCTACCTACTCCTTTAATCTGTGAGATCTACTAGTCATAATTTTTTTAACTATCGAGTACGTTTTAGGAAGTTTGTGTGATTGTATGTATCTCTTTCTCATCTCATTTCTTAATTCTAGCCTCAAGTTTGATTATGTCTAAGAACTTTTGTATTATTTTTAAAAACTTTTTGGTAAAAAATTATTTATTTATATTTAATATAATTTTGATGATAACCTATTGCTGTATTTTTTTTCTCCAAATTAGCGTATTCTTATTTTGTTTTTGTATATTAAGTTTTTGTAGTGTTTCTATTAAATCTGGCTTGAATTAATTTTGTTCTGAACAATATACTGGCCAATTTGCTGTGTTCAGATTATCATGACCATTAAGTTATGTTAAAGTCTCTAAGATGAAATGATTTGTAAGGAAGTATGTATATAAGACGAAGTTGTACTAATTATTAGTTAATATTTAACTGTGAGTTGTTTAAGTGATGGGAGATTTGTTTGTTAAGTATGTAGAATTTATTATGTATAAAAATATGTAAAATATGGCATTCGCCATTGGGATATAATCTTAGTAGTATTTATTAGTCGTTGTATAATATATACCATATTATATTATTTATAGAAACCTACATTTATTTGATTTATTATTTCTGATAGTTAATATAGTTGTTGAAATATTATAGCATATATTAGTAAAGGCATATGCTTTATAATTAGGTAGCTTTTGAATATTATTTTATGTTAATAATTATATAACTGAATATGTTAATTACTTATATGTTATAATATGTTAATATATACAATAATTTCACATATGAATTAGTAATTAGTTAAGATGATATTTTAGAAAAAGTCGTTGAATTAGGTTATCGTTCTGTATTAAATGCTTGTAGTAATAATTATCATTGTTGTTTAAAGTATATGATTTTTAGTATTAATCGGTGGCAGTTTTACATTATATGGTGCTTAAGGATATGTTTAGATTTGTCTTGTACTAATTATTATTTATTAGTTATCAGGTTATATGTAATAATGTTGTGCTTTTTGATGTGTAAACTTTTGTTACTTTAGCGAATATTCGTTAAAGTCAATATTATATAAAGAACTTCTTTTTATTATTAGTTTATGTATATTTTATATTACCTCACAATAATTTATACTCGATATATTACTTGAATCAATTATTAAGAGCATGAGTAATCAATTAAGAATAATAGATATTATAATGTATCAATATTAGATCATTGGAATAGTTGTGGGATTTTATAAGTATAGATCCAACAGCTTTTAATACTGAGTGTGATACTGTAACAATAGAAGTTGTCAGTTCTGCATGATGCAAACTCTTAACTATGCAAATATTATTTCTATAACTCCGATAAAAAAGATATACATATATTTTTTTTATTGTTTTTTTGTGATGAAAAATCTAATGCTATCAATGTATTTTGCCAATTATATATCTTGTTATGGAGAAAAATTATCATGATAAGACAAACATAAAAGTAAACGTAGTCTGTATTGTTTTAGCAAATCTTTTTTTGAGGTTGTATAGAAGAGAAGGAATTTTTTACTTTTTTTTTTGAATATTTCACATATACAAGAGTATAAAAACTTAAATTGTTTAATATGACTTTAGGAAGATATTTTACAATTTGTTCGTTTTATTGGTGCACGCTATAATGATATAACTATTATTAAAGGCCAGTTATTTACAATTTTAGTATTTGGTTATTCTGTTAATATTACAAAATTATGTTTATAATTTAGTAAATAAGATACTGTGTGAGTAAGATCTTTGGTAGTGTTATATGTTCTAATAGAAAGAATTTTTTTAATTTAGGAGTAGAATAAGTACTGTTACGATATACTATAATGATATGCTATTTTTTGAAGTAGTGACATATTCACATGTTTTCGCAACACCTTACGTTCTACCCAAAACATCTTTAAATCTAGAGAGCGTCTCTGGTTGTATTGATTTATGGACAACGTTATTTTGTATTAAAGTGTGATCTTGGGTAGCGGGGCCTTGTTAGTTCGAAACTATTTTTAGAGTAAATAAAAAAAATTTTTCACTTTTTTTTTTTTATTTATTCTAAATTATTAGAAACATTCCTCCTCTACATCATGGTATTATTTCAAATGTTTGGAAATTAGAAAGAACAGTGCTAGTCTCCGTGGAGCCGGGGACTGGAGTTAGTGCATCGACTTCCCTGCTGTGACTACATATTTGCTCATTTTATAGTAAAATTTTATGTTATATTCACAAGAAATTGAATGTTAGATGCCCAAAGGTAGAAAAATAGCTTCTAACATATACCAATGATTTTCTGGGGAACATAGCATTTTGAAAAATATGTTGTGTAGCTTGTTAGTAGTCATTTTGTTTACGGCGAGGCACACCGGAAGAAAGAAGAAGCTCTGTGTAGTTAACGTCCAGGAGCTCTCTATGAGACTGGTATAAGCCGAACTGCAGGGGTTATTAGTAGCGGAGTAAACGAATTGTAGATTTTATTATATATATCTATAATTATTTTTCTATTTTGCTAAAGTAAAGTAAGTATTTAGTCCGGAGGTCGCAAGTACTGAACAATTATTAGAATTTGAGATAAGCCAAAGCTAGAGTCCGGAGTTGGTAGATATACCGGAAGCCTGGTAGCCGATGTAATACATATTATCATAATTTTTTTTTCCAGTGAAATGTGGTCTGCCCGAAGTTCCTACATATCAATTTAAAATATGTGGATTCTCGAAGCATTAAACAGAGTGACCGGTAGCCGGTAAGTCGCTTGAAGCCGCAGTCGGTGAGAATAATAATCATTAACTCATATTTTTTTTATCAATATAATTTATAATTAATATTTATTTTATTTTTTTGTGGGGGGTAAAGTTAAAATTATATGCCTGAATCTTAGTAAGGATTTTCCAATGGAAATATGCCAGTTCTTTTGACTCTAGGTGACGGAGTTCAGAGAGGAGTGCGACAACCAGGAGGCGAGGAGTGACCGTGGTAGCCGAGGATAGGCGATGGCGTTGAAGCAATGCTGGGTCGTGTGGATGCCGGTTCGTTCAAAGGTTTATGGGGAGGCAGGATACTGTTTTGATTTAATAGTGGATTATTATGTCTCTTACTTTATGTGACATAATTGTTATAATTTCTGGGTCAGTGCGACGAACTGTGTTGAGGTTGGTGTGCCTGAGCAACCTGTAGTGATAGATTTATATATTTCGTCTTATTAAGTTTAGAGCCGGCAAAGTCAAATGATATGTCGTACAAAGCCGAGTAGCGGTTGTGGTCGCAAATTAGTACGTTATCTGATTTAATACTGATTTTATCTTTTTTGGTTGAATAATGTAACATAGTTAGATTTGCAAGGAAAATTATGCAATCTGAGCATTTTGAAATTTACGCTGACAAGCGAAGCTGGGAGCGCGAGTGCGTAATGAAGGCGGCCCCAGACGGCAGGGAAGAGGGTTCCCAACGAGACAGCCTTGTGGAGCGTGGGAATTAAAAGTAGTAGGAGCCGGAGCCGGAGCAGTTATGACAAGAGATAAGCTGAATAGTAATATCGAAACACAGGGATTTGAAAGACTCCGAGATGCTTCTTTTTAGCAGGTAGTTTGTCGGATTTAGACAGTGAAAGTTTGTTTGCTTGGCGCAGCCATGTAATAGATTTTTATTTTTTGTCAGGAGTTGGGATTCAGCTGTGAAAATTGGTTTTGTTTGTACGATATTTTAGATTCGGACGTCTCCATGGAACTGCAAGGTGGCAAAAGAGTAGCTTTGGTTAGCTTTCGGTCATATTACGCCGTGTATGTATCCGCAAGTTGGATATATTGCCTAAAGGTATAGCACAAGTAGTTTTTTATAGACAGAAATTTTATTTTGTCATGTGAAATGTGTTCTCGCAGGAAGTTGGCTGGAGATTCTTGAATAAAAGCCTTGGTTGTCCTGGTGCTCGTGACGCCAGGTGCTTAAGGTCTGCGACAGGGTTGGGGTCCGGGGTTGCATGGTGCCCGTTTGCTAAGTGGACGGAATGTGAGCTGAGGAGCAAAGTAATACATGTTTTTTTTTAAAAGTACTTTTGCAATGAACGCATTGAAATGAAATTCGGGAAAAACTCGAGCTGATGTAAAAAATTCTCTGAAAATGGAGGATTGGTTCCGCACGGAAGCCGGGACCAGAGCGGAGTACTTAAAGTTGTGGGTTAGAATTTATAGAAAATATTTAAAATAATGTTTTCCTCATCTGTGATAGATTCTAAAGACTCTAAGTTAATTGTTTACTAGATAAAGTCAATAGAGAATTTATAAAATACTTCACGAGATTATCCTTCTCTTTTTTGGGGAGGCGCGGAATCGGACTAGTTGGAGTTAGAAAGCATTATCTATATCCGTACAAATTGGTCATGAAGTTATTATGACCTGCACTTATTGATTATTTTTTCGGTGGTTTCAGTATGATCCTGTGCGGCATAACATAGAAATTTTTTTTACGTCTTTATATTGGATAATTTGTGGCTAACAAGCACTAGTGATAGTGATGTCATATACTTTTTATGGCGTTTAATTTTATTATAATTTTATTGGTAGGTTATATTGCTACTACTGTATAACCCATGAGCCCAAATCCTATTATATTAATATAATATCCTAGATAAATAAGATATCACTGCTGTATTTGTTGCACCCAGAGGGGGTTTCCAGCCCCCCCCTTCTTCGGGTTTACTAAATAAGGTATATATCTTTATAGATATTTCAATGACTATGATATCGAGCAAGGAAAAGTGTTTTGAAACTTTACGCATAAGATGCCCTTATTTCTATTTTTTCCCTTTGGAGGGGCATGTGTAGTATAAGATTTTTACTGTAGTTTTGTCCAATTGAAGCTTCCTTTTTTATAAGCATCTGCTATCACTTCAGCAGGTCGAGAACTGTTTTGTTGTCGATCTTTAATCAGTATCGGTCTTGTTTCAAATTCTCTGCCTTCTCGCGAGTGATATATTTTTCTATATACGTATTATATTTCGAGGGGACTTTGATTGGTTAGCAATAGTTCCCGTTATTTCTTCGTTTTTCGCTATCGATCTTCCGGTCGTGTCTTTAATGTTACTCGTTTTGTAGTCCGTTATCAGGTTTGTTCAACTTGTTAATCTTGAGTTCATAGCATTGTCACCCTACGCACAATTTGAGCTTATATGTACATTCTCTGGTTACTGAAATTGATACCTCGCTCAATTCTGTATTGAACATTCTCTGTTATACAAAGAGGTGGTCTGCTTCTTTCAACCATTTTCTGCGTGTCGGAAAAGAATTTTTTATAATATAAGTAGCCGCAAGTTCTACGGAGAAGCAGTAAAATGGATATATTTATATCATTTACTAGGAATTCAGTTAGTATTATACAAAATCTTTCTCCTAGGATTGTCACTATTCTTTATTTTTGGGGGAAGGCGGATAAGAACTACTTAGTAAATTTATAGAGCTACTCATTGTAAATTATGTTTCTCATACGTGAGGACCGTATCTGTTAAGTATTACTAGTTTGGTTCGAGTCCCCTATAAGCTACGAGTGAATTATTTTTTATTTATTTGTCATTATTATTGTCTTATATATAATATCTCTGTGGAAATAAAACTCATTTTTTCTTCTGCGCTTCCTCCGGCTAATCGTTCCTTGCCTAATACTTTGGTAGGTTATATTATACTCCTGTAATAAACCTAATTATAGTAGCTTATCCTATGAATATGAATGTCCGTGTTAGAACCCTATACCAGATATAAGGGTAGTTCCTACTAATATTATATGACCATTCTTATTCTCTTGGTGAGAATAATCTTGTTTAAAAGTGTAAAAGTTATTTGTACTAGAAGTTTGTTGGGATAAAAGACAGGTATTTTTGATATCCGAGGGAGGCTAAAGTGTGGATTCTATGAAAAAAGTTTATCCAACGCAACTCCGGAGTTCTTTGGAATGCTATTTTGTGTCTCGCGGATCTCTTGGAGCCAGCGTGAGCAGTCACGGAGCAGCCTGGTTTGGAATAATATTTGTCTAAATAACAGCGATGCTGTTTGTCGATGGTTTCGAGTCTGGCGGTGAGTTGAAATTATGTTATTATTTTCGAATCTTTCGCTTTAACTTTAAATCTTTAAAAATAAAGGGGATTTATGTGGCAAAAACAAGAATTTCTTTTGTTAGCTTGTTCTGGTAAGAGGGAATAATTAATCTCAGTTGTTTTTCGTGTTGGTTTTATTTTTGATTATGGCGTT
Source organism: Trachelipus rathkii (assembly GCA_015478945.1). Taxonomy (NCBI): domain Eukaryota; kingdom Metazoa; phylum Arthropoda; class Malacostraca; order Isopoda; family Trachelipodidae; genus Trachelipus; species Trachelipus rathkii. The sequence continues at coordinate 26,086 of JABUQX010045203.1, read as the reverse complement.
TTTCTGGTCTCTGCCATATACACCTCTATTTTGTATCACCACGAGTAAGCAACCCTCAGGTAGAATTAAATGCCGGTGAGGTAAAAACCTCAGTTCAGAGTTAAAGAGAATATTACCAAATGATCTCTTAACGTTTTTGAGTTATATGAAAGATAATATACTTTGACCGTAGTATAAAAGTCATTGTGCACATCATTGATCTGACAGCTGAGATTTGAAAACTTTCAAGATCGTACGAAGATTGCAGTTTATAAAATCTTGATCTTTTTGATAAGAGATCATTGTGAAGTCTTGAGATCTTATGTTTTTGATTGGAGTAGACAGAACTTAAGCTGCCAAAGAAAATAATTTCAACAGATGTTATGCTATATAATATATTAAATATTTTTCATACGGTAGAGTGGTTGTCTCGAACCCCCTAAATTCGGTGAAATTATTTTTTTTTTATTATTTTCTTATTTAATATAGCATTATTTGTCTCCAAAACAAAAGGCTAAGCTGTGATTATTTATTCTTTAAATTAATCCTGTTCTAGTTATACTTGTATTATTGTCTCTCGTGGTGAAGGTTTGCTATAATTTTTTATATCGAAATCAGTGCTTGAAAAAGATCAACTTTTCAATACTCCATCTTTTAGTAGAGAAAACAGTAAGAAAATTGTCAACGATAAGTTGTGGAGCTCCCCCCCCCCAGACAGCAGGTTTTGTGAATGCCAACAACACTCCTCTTGGTTTTGATAGATTTTTATTGGTTAGGTATTCTTCAAGCATATAAATGTATTAGGATGCGTATAAAAAATTTAACAAATTTAGTAAAAAATAAATGATCTCGCAAATCCTGAATATATAAGCAGCTAGAAACGTATCTTTTGACGTAGAAAAAACGTGTATATGATCTCATCTTTTTATTAATAGGTTTCATTAAACTTAAAAATATATGCTGAGTTTTCAGGTCTAAGATAATGGATAAAATTAGAAAGATGGTTGCCATTACGAGAAATTTATTTATTGGATTATTTTAACTTTTAAACTTACCCATATGCAATATTGTTTTTGCTGTCATAGAAAGAACATTAATGTTTCCTATGAGGAAGCTTTCTTTGTAATTAATGTTCTCAAGTTCTCTTCACTTAAATCAGTAACCCTTACATATTTCAGATTTTTCGTATATATATAGGAACTTTTTTGTTCTTATGATTTTATGTTTTACATCAAAATGATAATACATCTCGATAAAAAATGTGCTCTAGTTATTATTCAATAGTATACAAAAGAAACATGAGATTGTGGTGGGTTAGTTGTGTGATGGATGGGTGCAGGTATTTGAATTTTACTCTGATTACGTAGTAGTTTAACTCGCTGTCATTATGAACGGGATAGTATGAAATGCAAAATATTTTTTCTTAAATATGTTTTGATTTTTGAAACAATTGAAAGAACTCTTTCTAATTTAAAGTATAATAATTTTTTTTTTAAACAAATAAAAAGGGTGAAAAAATAATCAAACAGTTATTTAACAGGGATATCATTAAAATTATTTGAGATGAATGAAGAAGTCATCGAATGGAGAATAACACTAACTAGAACCCTAGTGGTTTTTTTTGGTGGGAGTGGTAAAATTTGTGTGCTGTTGTTTTCGTGAATATTATGCTTCTGATGCTTACTTTTGCGATCTTTAACTTTTTGTCTGGGCATCTTAGGAGATGACTTTTTATAATTTTTACCTGTCATAATTTTTTATACAATAGCTATATACATATTACATTATGGATAGAAGCATTTTTACGTAGAAAACAAATGTATTTAAAATAAGCAATATGAATAGATTAAAATAAAAAAAACTTAAAAGTTTAAAAATAAATTTATGTTATAGAAAACAAAATCAATTTTTGCGATGGAGAATCAAAGATCATATTTTCTTGATACAAATTAACAAAAGAATGATTCAATAGTTGGCTTTAACGGGTATTCGAAATAAAAAACATGATTCAATTTTATGCTTTCAATAATAGTAAATTAATTAAGCCATTATAAATTTTATACAGAATTTAATGATTTTTTTATTGATTATGAGGTAAAAAATGATTACTGCTTTCTGCTCTATTAGGGGGTGAGGTGTTTAGGTTATATATAACATGAAAATCGTAGATCACTAATGTAGCTATCAAAACGAAATGATTTTACAGCAAAATAAAACAGAAAATCAATATATATTTTTTTATTATAATAAATATATAATAATTTATAAAAACATACATATTTTTTATGAAAAATATATACATTATGAGAATTTGTTCGTGTGAAGTTCCTTTTGTTATTAATTATTATTTTCTCTATATCATGTGTTCTCTACAAATTTTATCATACCTTACTACGACAATCTTACTCAGGTTTTTGGGCTTACAGTCACAATATCCTCTCAATAGGACTTAATAGTAGACATACACGTTATACATATCGGCTCGTACTACTAGTTATTATAACATGATATCGTAAGAAAGGTAATGTATGCTCAAGTTTCATTCAAATTATACTACTACATTTACTAAGGTTTTTGGGGCACAGCACATTACCTACAATATGAACCGATAGGAGTCTACAGTTATTTAACTATTAATATTCAGGAGACATGGAGGATTACAAAAACAAAAAACAAGGTACCCAAGTTTCTTTTACTATCAACTCTCATGTTCTTTATAAGAACTAATTATTAAGTTGTACAGCCACAACACTATAATAGCCAATTAGCTGATCATTATTTAACTTACTCGCGTATTGTAACTTACATAAGATACATTTATAAAGAAGTGTTAGTGTATAATACACATAAAGTATTTCTATCCTTCTACGCGTCTTTCCTACTATATGGATGGTACTAGCACCACTACTCAAGTTGTTCTATCAATCATCATTGTTTTCCATATAAGTAAATGATATTGATCCACATAAGTATAACCTACTCTAAATACCTCATATATCTTAATGCAACTTGTTTCTTCAGATAATCAGTCCTTCAGTCACTCGTAGCACTCTTTCAATCGCGACCAAAATTAACGTAATTAATCTAAAATATTACTCATAATTAAAATAATATAAAAATTTTAATACTATAGATTCCTACATTTACTCATTTAAATTCATCCCTTACCCTTATGAATATCGGTGTATTTTAAATAAATTACGCTCATTTACTCTAAATCCCTCGGAACTTATAATCTCCTCTCTAATACAACGCTTTGTTCACACTTTTTCCAAAATCATAGTGCAACTCACATTAATCTCGCCTCGTCTCCTATACTTTTCTACCGTTAGCATTTGGAGATTAGATGTCATTGGAAGAGTGGTATATTTTTTATTCTTCAAAAGCAAGCGAAGAAAATAGTTGACGGATAAAATCATATATGAGAAATTTATTATAACTCGTAAACTTGTAAGTGCAATAATCTGAGTACGAGTCGAAATTTTGAATTTGACTGCTGGATCGGAGTCAGACAAATTTTATGCTTGAGTTGAAAGTTGGAGTCGGGTCGGCGAATAGTGATTAGCATTAATTATTATATGTTTTAATCGAGTCGGAGTTACGAAAATGTACAAATATTTGATTATGGTAGATCGGAGTCTGAAAAAATTTTATTTTACGACTCCGCAGTGCCCTGGATTTCACACCATCACTATGTACACATTCAATGAAATAACAATGTTCAGTTCAATGCATCCTATCCTATGTTCAATATTTCTATTCTTTATTATTATAATCCTTATAATTATTTATTATATTATATTATAATTATATATATATAATATAAATCAATATATTATTTATAATATATATATTAATAAATAATTATAATATATATATATAATTATATATATATATATATTATAAAATTATATATAATATTATTAATAATAATTATTACTCTATATTATTATAATTAATAATTAATATTATTATATATACATCAATTAATCTACATACTATATATTAATATAATATATATATATTATATTAAATTTATATATTATTATATTAATAATATATATATATATTATATATATAATATATTATATATATATTAATATAATAATATTATTATATATATAATTAGATATATAATATAAAAATTATATATATTATTATCAGGATTTTTATTAGCTATGACTGGTGGATGGTATTGTCTATTCAATCCATTTACAAATGAAAAGTCGAACAAACTTTGTAACTCTGAAAAAAATCATTAACAAAGTAACAGGAGTAGAAAAAATAACGAAAGTATCAGTGCGTTTACACATGAAGAATAAAAGTGTAACGAGTCTCGTATTAACTGTATGATAACTATACCGTTTCACACCCTACCAACACCATAATTAGTTCGTTAGTAAGGCATCGTAGACCACCGGCAAAAACTTTCTCGTATAATATTTTATTTTACTATCACTCACAGGTCAGGGGGTACTGTGGTAAAACCCGCATAGTAGAGTCTTATCTAAGTATGCAAATTCGAACGATACCTTATTCTGATTTTCTATCTATTTTTTAGTGACTGAAATAGGGAATCTTTTTATGATGTGTGAAGTTTTTGTGTTGTGCAGAATCATTAATGAATATAAAATTATTAGTTATTAGAAAATGTATAATAGTTTTGAATTTTGGTCTTGGGTTACTAACCTCTCGGACTTTCTTGTACTTGTTTGGGTTGATTAGAAAATGACTATATTAATTACATCACATTCTCTTTTTCATCTCAAGTAAGTCAGGTGGTAACAAATAATTTTTTACCATACATATCTATTCACACCTACAAAAAAAATGCTATTATATTAAATATTAACCTCTAGACGCAAAACTCAATTTAACCTTAATCTTCATTCTTAATACTTCTCGTTTATTTTTCATTTCTTTTTCTCGTGTCGATTTTCTTAGAAGGATACATGATTAGCTCTTTATATCAAGCTTCATTAAGCAAGTTGGAGTTCCTGGGGGCTTATAATGTCAACTCACACATAGGCACTCCAGATAAGGTCGTAGTCTAGCGGCATTTTTTGACTTCTCACTCTCCTATTCTCACTAAATCCGCCTTTCCTCGGCCCTTCTAAAGAATAACCCTTAAGGATTCTTGGTTCTTGCAATAAACTTAGTATGCATTTACTGAAATTGTTCCAGCAACTCTCCCCCCCCCCTAGCTAATGCACCGGACACTATCTTCTGGATTTTAACAGTCATACTGACGTTATTTATGGCAACTTCGTTACTTATTCATAGTGCATGCAAGCTTTGACTTCGACTCAGTCTTCTTCAACACAAACAAGGATTCTACTTTTCTTCCTCTCTCATCATACAACTACATGAATTATCTGGAACATTTGACACCTGCTAATGACTAGCAATTTCATTATACGTTTCTACCTGATTATAAGTCTGAAACAACACTCCCTTTATCATTTTGCAACCTGTACACTTCTCTTTCGATAGAAGCCACTATTCTTAATGCAGCCACGCGTGTAGTACGAAGAAAAGTATTGACCGTGCTTCTAAATCACGTTCCTGGTTTCGCAGCTTTCTTCCGGCAACATTTCCCGTAAAATTTCGCGCGAGGCTCATTCTGGCCCTTTGCTCTCACGTGGATGCTTATATCATGTATGCACTTTAATATACGGCCCCTATACTACTTAGTATATATCTACGACTTATTATAATAAGAAGTTGACTGAATTATACTAGTTGTATAAAAATTGTCTCAAGCTATACTTTACTTATGTTATTATATTAATATATTTTTTTATTTAAAAACCTATATAATAAAGAATATATATTGTTAATTTATATAAAAATAAATTATATATAATCAGCTTAGTTTAAATTATGAGCTAAAATAGATTAAATATCAAATCCAAAATATATATCATATATACCGTAGTATTCAGCTCAGTACCCTTATAGCTTTAATATATATACGACTTAAGATTTCTTGTACCTCACTTATATATTTTAGATAGTTAAAATTTGAAAACTTAATATACTACTTATCTTATCAGTATATAATATATTATTTTATTTCCACTATATATATATATATCATATATATATATATATATATATATATAATTATATAATATACTTAAATATTATTATTTTTAGAAGTAAATTATACTATACATACATTAACTAGTCGGTACCCTTTTATATAGACAGCTCACTTATCTACGATGACTACTATATATAATATTACATACGGCTCCTTACTCAGGCTATTATATTATATACCGTAATATATAATACTTATAAGTAGTTTTACTTGCTAGTACATATCACATTATTGGTTAATATATTTTGTCAGTATTATATAAATTATACATTATAAATATATATAATAGTATTTAATTATTAGATATATATATATATATTATATATATATACTATAGTATATATATTTATAACCCTATTATATATTAGGAAAATTCTATACTTTCGGTAAAATATTTTATTAGTACTTACATTTATTATAAAGAAAATATCAATTTTTCTTTCTTTTTTTTCTTTCCTCTACATCCATGTTTGTCGAACATTAATTTTATTAAACTATTACATGCTCATTGGTTATTAAATACATCATATTACAAAAAATATTAAATTAGTTTTAAAGGATAATGATTAAAAATATTTAATATTTTCAGTTATTACATAGTAAAAGCCAATTGTTACTCATGCCAGAGGTCCACACAGGTGCAATTTCCCCGACTTAGTGACTACAGGACGCAATAAATATAGCAACTTGTCTGCCGAGGCAAATTTGCTCGAAGTGACGCTGTAAGCCGGACTGACTCAAGCGGAGTCCGAGCCTCAGACTTCTTGATTGCAGACATGGTTACAAGCTCTGATTCTATATGATTATAATTAATAGTCGGTATACCGGCATGCACAAGCGTTTATTTCAACCGTTGAGCCTCATAAAATTCTACATGTTTATTAAGTTAAGGTTTAATATCTTATTATTGATCACTATTTTTGTAATTTTATGGTTTAATCATAATATGTATTATTTTTTCCTCTATGCCTCAATACTATTAAATTTTAAAATTGGGTTTTTATTTAATAAAAAAATGACTGCATAATTAGAGATTTCTCAGCCGGCAAATATCAGTTAGTCTTTGCCATAGAGTTATCATCACCATCATAATTCAAGCCAGCCCTTGCAGCACCAGAAAAGTAACAAGTAGGTTGCGCTATTTTGATTGTTTTAGATATTAAAAAAAATATATAAGGTAATCAAACTTTTAAAGAAATGTAATCATTTTTAATTGAAGAATCGAACGTAAATTATATATATCACTACGAAATTATAGTAGTAAACTAATTATTTACTATAGGATCATATAATATTATAGCTTATATATATATACTACGTAGAGTCAAAATAATATATATATATAATAGGTTTATTATTACATGTATACAATACTAAATAATATAATGTATTTAGTTTTTATATATTCACTTTACTTTTTATTCTCCCTTCCTATTGTTTATCTAAATTAATAAGCTAATCTTTGATATATAGACTAGATTCATTTTAATATTATTGATTCTTGGTTACTAAGGGCAGATAGGGTTTCAGCGCTACTGACTGCTACCCTGACAAGTCCCGCCATCTCGGATATATTATCACCTGAATACCGGCCTCCGGCCTAACAGTGCTTTATCGGTTACTCTATTATACTTCGAAGCTTAATAATTTACCTATAGTAACATATAATATAATATGGTTTCTATTATAAATAACTTTATTTTTTTATCTGAGAATAAAAATTTTGCTACTATTAATACTCATATAGTATATACAGTAACGTCAGATTGTTGTGTGTGTGTGGTGTGTGTGTGTGTGTGTGTGTGTGTGTGTGTGTGTGCGTGTGGTTGTACACTTGTCACAAATTGTTTCACCTTTTTCAATATTTTTTTTTCTACTTATCCAATCAACATCAAATTTTCAGGGCGCTTATAGTCAGGCAAGATACATCTTTTTTAGTTAGATTAAATTTTTTTTTTTTTTGACATTACTATAAATATATTTCTACCATTTTGTACTTGTATTTTAAATTTTGTTCCACAATGAATACAATTATCCACAATGACAAATCCAAAACTTCTGCATATACAAAAAAAAAATCTAAATAAAAAAAGTGTATCTCCTCTTCATCCTGATCGCATGAACAGAAAAAAATTATAGCAAATTTTTCATTTTCAAAACCAAAAAATAAGTTTTGAATTTCGAACATTGCTGGAATTTTGGGTCAAAAATCAATATTCTATTTCATGGATTCTCTAGGTAATAGACCCCTCTTTGTATATTTCAAATTTGAAGTCATTTCGAAAAAATTGTAGAAGATGAATCGAAAAATGTCAAAAACATAGGTTTTCTAAAAATGAAAATACAAAAGAATTGAATACAGACAGAAAAAAACCCGAAAACAACGTTTTAGGCGTCAGAAAAAGTTGCTGTTTGCTTTTTATTTGGTGAAAATTGGCTTAAAATTAAGAAATTTATATCCATTTTCAGTTTGGGGTTAAATTAGGATTAGTCCGGAGCAAAAATTGGACCCTCCCCTTAATCCAACCACACCCAGCTCCACCTACACCACATTGTTCTAACTTTTGTACAAGCCTTATGTGGGGCACCTTATCAAATACGTTACTGGTCTAAATATATAACATCAAATGAATTTCCTCGATCAATGAAGTCAGTAATGTATTCTATAAATTCTAAAAGTTTGTCTGACATGATCTCCCTTTCTAAAACTATGCTGGGAATCATACAGTATCTTGTTATTATCCAAATGTTTCTCTATATTACCTTTCAGTAACTTTTCCAACACTTTTACTACCACAGATGTTAAGCTAACTGACCTATAATTTCCCAAATCCTCCAACTACATTTCTTATAAAATGGCACAACGTATGCTGTTTTCCAGTCCTCTGGCATCTCACCAAATGTTTTATATCTTTTAAAATCAAATACAGTGCCTTTACAATGCTGTTACTATAGTCCTTCAGATTTCTACCATATATTCCATTAGAAACTCTAGCTTTACTTGACTCAATATAGTTCAGTAAAGATTTAATTTCTTTAACCTCAATTTTAAATTCTGTAAGTCTATTTATTATATGCGTACGGGAACTATTAATATCTTAACTATTATTCAATCTTTCCTCACTAAACACTGAAACAAAATAAGCACTGAAAATATTACCCAATTCCTTGTCTGAACTTACTAAATTTTCATCAACTTTAATTCAACCAATTGTCCTATTCATCCTTTTAAATTTATAAAAGCTAAAAAAAAAACTTTTTTACTGGTCCTTATATTATTTGATAAATTAGTTTCCGCAACTCTCTCTTTGCCTTTCTTATTGACTGGTTAAATTCAATTCTAATTTTCCTGCTTTAGAAGTCCAGGGTTGTGGAGTCGGTTCAAAAATTTTCCGACTCCGACTCCACCCTCTTCAAAATTACCGACTCCAACTCCGACTCAGACTCCGACCTCTTGAAAATTACCGACTTCGACTTCGACTCCGACTCCGACTCCACCCTCTTCAAAATTACCGACTCCGACTCCGACTCCGACTCCGACTCCGACTCCGACTCCGACTCCGACTCCGACTCCGACTCCGACTCCACCCTTTTCAAAATTGCCGACTCCGACTCCGACTCCGACTCCGACTCCACTCTCTTCAAAACTACCGACACCCTGACTCCGCTACTCCGACTCCGACTCTGACTCCACAACCCTGTTTAGAACGACCGGAACGAAAATCAGAGAAAAAGAAATAAGTTTAGAAATGAAAGCTTCGTGCCAGAATATATCGTTGTTATTTTTTTCTTTGTTGGTATAAATATAGAAACTATGATAAACTCTTAAAAGCTTTAGCACTGTACTGTATTAATTTTGTTTCCTACCTTCAAACAAATGGGCTTCCCTCTTCAAACACATTTTTTTTCAATCACAACTTCTTCAACATAACTGAAAATCAGAGAGAACACTTATAATACCATTAGACTGTAATCTCAAACTCCTTGGTCAATAGAGTCATCATATTCTTATACTTTAATCGTTTCAATTTCTAGAGTTCTTTCTCAGTTTCAAGTAGAGATAATGGTATCTCTTAATCTTTAAATGAACGTTCCTTATTTTAAAGACTCTGATTCATATACTTAGCTCTAACGACACATTATGTTTTTACAGGAAGTGACCATTAAATCAGGATCAGAAGTACTCACGCTTTTTGAATCAACTAAAGCCTATTTTGTAAATTCGACTGGAAAAGCTGAAAAGTACCCAGCAGTTCTAGATTTTGCGGTAAGTTTTATTTTTTCTTCATTTATTCCAATTTTTTTTTATAATTTTTAATTTATGCGTATTATATTTGAATTTAAAGGTATTAAAAGGAGACACAGTTCAGAAATAAGATAAAAATAGTTACAAACAAACCAAACTATCTAAATTTTGAAATTATGAATTGGAGGAAAATAGAGATGAAAAACTAATGAAAAAGAAAGCTAATAAGAAAACATTGTTTTGAATATTTTAATTGAGAAAGATTTTCCCTTACTGAAAATGAATATAGGTCTTTATTTCTTAACCTGAAATCTATCCATTATCTTTTATTTGAAGTGAGGGTTAAGCTCAGGAACTTATCAACTTTGGTAAAACTGAAGTCAATCTCTCCCAAGAGCCTTTTAAGTCAAAATATTTGTTCCTGGCCAAAAGATCCAAACTTTTTCCCACTCAGATCAAGACGCACTCAGGATATTTATAAAACTTTCTTTTCTCGGCACTATTAAATAATAAACTGAAGTGATAAAATTAAATTTGAACAACTTCAACATGATAAATTTAAATTTGTATAACCTTAATTGTACTCGATAAAAAATTATATATTTGGCATCGCTTAAATTAGTTATAAATCAGTTAAATCAGTAATAATAATAATAATAATAATAATAATAATAATAATAATAATAATAATAATAATAATAATAATAATAATAATAATAATAATAATAATAATAATAATAATAATAATAATAATAATAATAATAATAACAATAATAATAATAATAATAATAATAATAATAATAATAATAATAATAATAATAATAATAATAATAATAATAATAATAATAATAATAATAATAATAATAATAATAATAATAATAATAATAATAATAATAATAATAATAATTTTGTATTATACAATATTAATTTCTTTTCGTGTTATTTCAGCTTGTACTCTCAAGAAGGTATGGTTCATTTTTCTTGACAACCATTTTGCCCTGCATTCTTATCCAACTTTTGGGAACTCTTACTCATCTTTTTTCCCCAGATAATATAAGGTTTGTTAATAATTTGATTTTCTGTACTCTTCATTTATTTATTTCTCAATCTGTTTTCCTAAAATTTGAACGGTCAAGAAATACGTGAAAACAATCTCAAACAAAATAGAATTTAGGTTAAAATTAAAGATTGAATATAGATTGTGTTGATCTTATAATTGATTTGAACCCACAGTAAATAATATGATCAGATGTTAGTACTAAGGTATTGACAATAATAACTATTATTTATCATTTACACAGTGACCGAATCATGGTGACATTGTCCTGTCTCATTGTGTTGGCTTCTCTGTTTTCTCAACTAAGCTCTACTCTTCCTCAGTCTGCTTCTGCAAAAGCACTTGACATTATGTTCATCGGTCAAATATTTCATCTAACCCTCGTCTTTGTAAACCTTACCATACTGGATATTGTACTGAGAAGAGAAGATTCAGATGTTCTGTTTTACCCAAGATACAAGAAAATGTCTGAACCTAAAATAACCAGTAAGCCTTTAAAGAAACTCAATGGAAAAGGAGAAAAGCATGTTAAATCATCTTGCAATATTTTAGATTGCTTTCGAGGAAACAGTGAAATCGGATGGACATTTTATCTGAAACTTGAAGTTGTGTTAACTTTAGTTGAGGTGATCTTTTTCATTCTCTTTTACATTTCTTTCTTCCTTTACGTATATTTAGCAAAAAGAGAAATTTTTGTTACATTTTACGAAATGAGAATCAATAAGGATAACTTGTGAAGAGAAAGAAAGCAGAATAATAAAAATAATAAACATAATAAAAATAATAATAATCTAAAAACACAATAAAAATAATAAAACAATAAAAATAATAATAATCTAAACACACAATAAAAATAATAAAACATAATAAGAATAATAAAACATTACTCAGCATTCTAAAAACAAAAACTATGTTTAACTGCATCAGATGATAATTTAGTATAGGCTGCTTGTAGAGCCAATCTCACATAAATAAAGAATACATGTACATTCACCGTACATGGCAACTGATCTGTATCATTAATTTATTATCGCAATTAAGGTGTTCCAAATTTTAGATCCCGTTTATTTTCATCTGTTTGTAAGATTCATATTAATAGCAGATAACATGTTCGTTCACATTACTATTAAAATATATCTTGTTTCCAATTTTATATATCATTTATTTTTAAAAATTTCTATGCGCCTTTGAATTATCATTATTATTAAAAATTTTCACCATCAGAACCGGTTTTGTGTTTTGTTCTATTCTTGCATTCCAATATTTCAAACGTCTAACCCGTTTTCAGGTTTTCATTAAGGTGGGGGTTTTACTTCTTCTTGTGTATAGGAGGGAAAATCGGCAAATTTTATATTTGGCATAACGTTTTTAATTTTATGTTAAACTGTATCAATTAAAAACCAAAATGTAGCTTTTTACTGGATTGTAAAAACGCCGATTTCACGTGTTTTCGTTCTTTAAACATTCATTGCCTATTTTCATTTGAAGGAAAACCATGTTCCCAACATTAGTTCCACGCGACCAAAATCAATTTGCCAAAGACAAAGCATCTACCGAAAAACCAATTCCCCGAAAATACCATTTGAAAAAAAAAATTGTCAAATAGTAAATGAAAAATCGGGATAATATTTTTAGTTTTCATCAAATCAATATGAAATTTTCCCAGCATGTGTAATTGGGGGAGGCAAATACTTTTTATTTAAATTATTTTTTTGTATACCCAACAGTTTTGTAGCCGGTCACTGGAATTTTTATAAATTTGAAATTTTTCCCGCGAAGTGGCAAAAATGTTGAGTATACAAAAAAAAAAATGTTCTAAATAAAAGGACGTGTATCTCCCCCAATAATACACATTCTTCATATTTCAAATGGATTAGATGAATTCTTAAAAGGTTGTCGCAATATTTCACTTTTTCAACAAAAAAAAAAAAAAAAAAAAAAAAAAAAAAAAAAAAAAAAAAAAAAAAAAAATGGCAAATTTGAAAATCGCGGGAACTTTTTTTTTTTTCCACACGATCCATATAAAATTTTTGGAGCGAGTATTATTAGAGATATGCACGTTTTTAATTTAAAACACTGTTTTGTATGTAAACTTATCATTTTGCTGCTATTCATGGTAAAAAAAAAAAAAAAAAAAAATTAATATTGATAAAAATTTTCCAGTGACCAGCGGCAAAACGATTCGGTATACAAAAAAAAAATGTGTATCTAAGCAATGATACCCCTGAAAATTTTTATTATTTATGGATTATATTCTTCAAATAATGGTATTGGAGATATTATTATTATATATATATATATATATATTTATATATATATATATATATATATAATATATATATATATATATATATATAATATATTTTTATATAATATAATATATATAATATATTTATATATATATATATATATATATATCATATATATATATAATATATATAATATATACAATATATGATATTAATATATATATATATATATATATATATATAAATATAATATTATATATATATATTAATATATATATATATATAAATATAAAAATATATATTATATATATATATATATATATTATATAATATATATATATATATATAATCAGTCATACTTTGTATTATATAATATATTTTAATTTATGAAATGGATCCCTGGAGTGATATATTTTCTTAGTTTAATAGATCATGATAGCGTGATGTGATGGAAATATTTTAATAAGAGGGACGGTTAAAACTTTTTTCCCATATGTACTGCCACGTGAAATTATGGAAGAACATTTATTGATTAGACGGAATTAAAATTAGGCGCGTTAATATATTAAACATAAAAAACAATGCGCCATAAAATGGCTGAGATGCGACCGAAACACACATACAGTTCAGCTCTTACACTATATAATAAAATATAAATTATATATAATATATATATTATATATTCATAAATATATATGTAATATATATAACATAGTAATAATAATAAATATATATATCTTATATATAAATAAATAATATATTAATACAGATATATAGATATACTAATAATATATATAATATTATACATATATATATATAATAATATACTAATATATATTATATATAATATATATATTATTTATAATATCTATATTTATATATAGTATATAATAATATATAATTATATAATATATATATATAGGTAATAAATATTAGTATATATATATATATATATATATTATTAAAATATATATAAATATATATTAATATTAAAATATAATATTATATATATATAATAATATAATATATATATTATATTATATCATATATATTAATATACTATTATATTATACGCATTTCTGCATACTCGTAATTACGAAATAAATAATATATCGTTATATATATATATAAGTAATATTAATATATATATATATATATATAATATATATATATATAATATATATATATATAAAATAATATATATTTTACAGGGTAAACAACCAAACCGCTCCACGGCAGAGCCTAATTCTAGGAGGAGGGGTGTTCTCCAAATTTAAAACGTCCGAGCTAGGACGAAGTTCAAGCTTCAAGGAGAAGAATAGCTCACATTCTTCCACCCGACCAGTTGCGAAACCTGGGACCCTCGCTTGGTTTTGCGAGTGCTCTAACACTGAGCTACCGGGCTTTTTCATATAAAATAAGATAATTAATAACACAAATTATATATATAGATATATAAATACAATCATAAAATACAACACGCACATGGCATACAATACACTCATATACACACTATTATTATTCATCATTAACATTATTATTAAATTGTTTTAAACACTAGTATTTCAACTAACTAATCACCAGTAAATTTACTATATTTAATATTATTATTTATTATTATATGTCTTAATTATAATGGTTATTAATATTTGTATATGCCTTATACAATATGTTCACTAATATATATTACAATAGCATTCTAAAGTATATGATAATATCAAGTACTGCAGTTCTACACATGCAATGCATATATATGATTTCATATCACCACAATCGCTGTATTACTATTAAGATATGATTGTTATATAATTTCACTATAATATTAATATTATTTACCACTTAATTCACCATATTAAAAATTTACATTAAACATTTATTATTATCATCAGTTATCACCACGAATCAATGTTAATTGCTAAGTAATCGATATATCACCACCATCCACGGAAAGATAAATGTGATAGAAGGGGTTCCAGCCCCTTGCTACCAGTGGAAACAGAATTGTGGAAAATTACTTCCATATGACTCGACGATAGACGGGGGAAAAACCGACAGTCTCCACCTGTCTACAATTTACCATTTTGAATTTGGTGCTTTATAATTTAATTTTTGTATGAAACAAATAATTATCCAAAATATCAAAAAGAAATGATTTCAAAAAACTTTGCTGCTCCTCATTTCCTACAAAACTAAATAAATTTAAGATGTTTAAAATTTTACATTTAGTTAAAATCCAAAAAATCGTTAATTTTTTATTTATCTTGAAATTCTAGCCACATGAATGAAATTCAATTGCTTTCATTTTCTCTCTATCTCTCTCTTAAAAAATATCGTAATGAAAATATCTTCAGCTTGTAGATCCATATTCGACTTACAGTATCTTCATAAATCGGCTCTGACTGTCCTTTCTTCCTTTCCGAATTCTCTCTCTTCTGGTTCCCTCTGATAT
>JABUQX010045203.1:0-2500 GCA_015478945.1 Trachelipus rathkii | reverse complement strand
TATATATATATAAATATATATATATATATATATATATATAAGCATATAATATATTTAAACTATATACTATATATATATATAATATATATATATATATATATATATATATATATATACTATGAGAGAGAAAAGAAATATCACATATTCACCCTTCAATTGCATATATGACACTGAGTACCTATCTTAACAAATCTATGACAACGATCTACCTACGATGCTGTGGTTGCCAAAGTCTAATATTATTTATAATATAAAAAAAATATATTATTTTAAAATCTATTTCTCAACACTACTAAACAACTACCAATAATACTACTACCCCAACTACTACTACTACTACTACTACGTAAATCAATAATAATAATAATAATAATAATAATAATAATAATAATAATAATAATAATAATAATAATAATAATAATAATAATAATAATAATAATATTAATAATGTATGGAAGCGAACAAACGCTTCTGTTCTTGTGTTAAAATTTTGTTTACTTATTTTCTCTTAATTTAAGAATTGATTAAAAAGAACACATATTTATAAATATAAAGCTTCCACACTAAAAGCCGCTTGGAAGGAAATTTAAACATTTGGACCTGTCTGTCTGTCTGTCTGTCTGTCTGTCTGTCTGTCTGTCTGTCTGTCTGTCTGTCTGTCTGTCTGTCTGTCTGTCTGTCTGTCTGTCTGTCTGTCTGTCTGTCTGTCTGTCTGTCTGTCTGTCTGTCTGTCTGTCTGTCTGTCTATAACCAAACTTCCTCTTACACAAACACACCTATACAGACATGGGGTGTAGAGTGGGTATGTGTTGACGGTCGTAATGTTGGCGTTCAGGGTAGTGGGGTACAATTTTTAACAATTGAGACAGTGAGTAGTGACGTTTAATGCAAAGTAAAGTATAAACATAAATTCTTCATAATGAATATAAGTAACAATGTATATATATATATATATATATATATATATATATATATATATATATATATACTATATATATATATATATATATATATATATATATATATATATATATATATATATATATATATATATATATATATATATATATATATATATAAGTTACCCCAAATACTCGAATATTCTGGAATTTTCTACCGTTTTCTGTATTGATTGAGAAATCATTTTCCTTCTTATATAAAGCGAAGGTTAACTCTTCCATCTCATATTTGAATTTGCCATTGCTGATAAAGCATCTGCTCTGTCGTTTCATTCTATTACGAAGAAATTGCAAAGTGTTTTCTTATAGTGTTTTGACTTGTTTAGTGCTTTCTATTTGCAATTACAAAAAATAAATTACGATGGAATTTTATTTTGTACCATCACGACGTGAATGTCTAATGGGTTCTTAGTTTGTTCAATCACAAGTGAATTACTGTTATCATCCTATGATTTCAAACAAAAATTTATCCAATTTCAATATTCTTTAACTTGGTTTATTTTTTTTCATTTGAATATCACCCACCCACCTCACGCGGCTGGGCTCCTTCTCAAGGAGGCCGGGCGGAAAATAAACATTAAAAAAACCCACCCAACCCCCAGACTAACGCAAAGTTCTCAGGTGAGCGCAGACGTGAGCTTTAAAGAGAGGAAGATTAAACATTATAGTTGGAAAACAGAAGAAGGCAAGGAGTTCCAGCAGAGCAGAAGTAGCTGGAAAGAAAGAGGCACCACAACGAACAAGTCTGGGGTTCACAATACTCACGCAGAAATTCGTGCGAGAGCAAGGCACCCCTTGTGCCAAATCGGGGGGGCGCAAGGGGTGGAGGAATGCGAGAAGTCAACTCCCCTGAGCATCTGCCGCCGTCGTACTATAGAAAAGGGACCGTAGAAGCGCAACGTTTACGGCGGAGGAGAGAGTCAAGAGAGTTTGAAAGAAGGGGACAGTTTATTAAGTCTCTATAGCTTTAGACTCAACCCTATCAATAGAAGGGTGTGAGCAGCGAGGCCCCCCCCCAAATGGTGAGAACAGTACTCCAATACAAGACCGCGAACCACACAGAACTCTTGATATAAACTGGCACAGTAAGCTGTGCAAGAGGACCCAAAAAAAATGCCACACCACGCAACCCATGAACAACACAAGAACATCCAGACTTCTTTGAGGCCACCTTAGCAACCATAGAAATATGAGGCTTCCAAGATATTTGGTTGTTTTATCCTTTAAGACCAAGAACCTGTTTATGTTATTCACTAGGAGGTAGACGTTAGAGCCGCGTCGGAAGAAATAGGAAAGTCGGAGTGTTTTTGAGATGGGAGCATGTAGGAGAAGTGAAGTTTTTAAAGCAGTTGAAATTCCTCTACCACAGGTTGCGGTGACCGACCACCGGGAAATCCTCAATCCAGATCACCGGGAAGCATAGGAACTCGGAAAGCTGGAGAAGACGAGAGGCAACTCTAGAATCAAAAGAGGGAGCAGGATTTGAAATGAGTTGAATAATGGAGAGTTGACTCATCGGCATAGAACAGTGAACAATCCAG
>JABUQX010045202.1:0-10000 GCA_015478945.1 Trachelipus rathkii | reverse complement strand
AATGTACAAATTAGCTTGTTGATTTCAAACCCTACTTTTTTTTGGTTATGAAAAAGGAAAATTACGATAATTTTTTTCTGGTATTGCGATCAGGATGAAATTTTCATGGCCTAAGAAAAGAAGTCGGAGGAGATACGAAAGTACTAGGAGAGCTATATTGTTCATTCCCGGCCCCCCAGAATCCTAGGATTTGGCCTGCCCTTTTTGGCGTCTCTGTAACTTGCCTGACCTTTTTACCACTTACCCTTGGGCAACCGGAATGTTTTTTGACCCAAACTTTTACCGCCTGTTGACAGGTTTGGCCGTGTATGATGGTGTCCTGGACCGTGTTTAGCCCCGAAGAAGGGCATGCTAGATCGAAGGCGGTGCGCGACAATAGACCTACTCCATATGGGTTGGCACCCCCCTTTAGGTCGTTCAGTGGGGGTCAAGTGGGGCCCACGCTTTAAGTTGTGTTGTGCCGTGCTAAGCGGTGATGCTGGACCCTGAGATTGTTCGGACCTGCATGCAGCCTGACCGGAGACCATGGGTGACCTTAGACCGTAAGCCGAACGTGAGCACACACACAGCAACCCCGCACACACACCCCCACACACCCAACCACACACACGAGAGGTCGCCTTCATCGCCACACGGCCTGCGCCCGCCCGCAGCACCCGTAGGGGCGGTCATCACATCATACGCGCGCCCGGTCTCGATATGGTAAGCAGTAGATTATTTCCACTTGCGTGCGAAAGAGCACAAAATATATAAGCCACCGAAGGCGTCACAAGATACCGGGAGCACCGCTGACCTGGCTAAGCAAACAACCAGTTGACTAACCACATCCAACGCAGATTAGAGAAACATCAATGAAGGGCACAGGTCAAGAAAGCCGACCGTGATCCCAAAAAAAGAAGAAAAAAAAAAAAAAAAAAAAAGAAAAAAAAAATAAAAGAAAATAAATGATAAAATTGAGGAGAATGAATAATTAGATGTAATAATTAATACACGAGGGATATATAGGACAAAGAGTTCTCCCTCGCGCTTCTATGAATTATTTAAAAATGGTTGTGATAATAATAGCCTTCGGTGGAAGGATATAGATATAGTATAGTGAGAAGAAAAAAGGAGAAAGAGTATTATAGGTACATATTGAATACACATAAAATTTAGATTTGTAATGTGAGAGAGTTATGATATAATTAAGGTGATTATCGAGGAGAAAATGCAGAATTAATAGAGTTTTTGTGCAAAAAACAGATGTAAATTATGTTAGAATATCGAGCAGAAATGATAACTATAGACTATTTGGCTACTGGGTATGATAAAGAGTAAATATTATATCGATATATGGAGAAGTAGACTTATATTATAGGAGTATTGCATAATAGATACTGAGTAAAATGAGAAAAAATCTTGGAGAGAGATAGATAGAGGAGAATAGATAAGTAGTGAGGCTCGAGACATTAGCGTTTGGAAACTTGGAATTCGAACTAAAAGAATAGAATAGAGTGCCATAGAAAAGATAAATAAACGAGAGATGTAGAAGAAACAAAGATAAAAAGAAAGAGATAGAGAAAAATGAAGAGCTGAGAGCTATGTAGGAAGACATAGATATTGATAAGAGAGCAGCAGTAGTTCTGACAGAAAGTAATCTATTTATCGTTTATTCTTAAATAATACCATTATATTAAAATATTATAATTATAAAATATATATTTTAATAAATAATATATATAAAATATATTAATTTAATAATATATATATATACAAATAAAATAAAAATAATAATAAGATAACATATATAAATAATAATAATATATATACATAATAAATAAATATAAAAAATATATAACTGACTCAATAAATATTAATTAATAATATAAATATACACATAAGTAACGGTACGAACGAGAAAGAAAAATCAGAGATAGAGAGAAGAAGAGACAGAAACAGAGAAAGAACCGTAGACAGGAGAGAGAGATTGACGAGAGAAAGAGAACATTTTCGCTCGCCACCATTCACGCATGACTTTCTACATAACTTCCCCTAATACAAAATTTTAATCAATTTTTATATAAAGTATTATAATTAGATGTGACTATTTTAACTTTATTATTTAATTTAAGTATTTTAATATTACGATTATAAAATCAGAACAATTTATATTATATTGTGGTATTGATGTCTTCGCTCGAAAACGACCACGTTGCGTTACTTCCCATCAAACCACTACCCAAACATTACCATCCCATTACAAAGCTGGATGGAAAAGATGAGAACGGAGAGAGGAACAAGAAGAGACGAAGAGAGAAGAAAAACTAGGAAAGAAAAGAAAAAAAAAAAAAAGACAAAAACACAAAGAAAACATTCACCAAGTACATCCATTCATGGGCTTCCTTTGAAAGTTCAAAAATAAGGCATAGTTCAATTAGTTTAATGTATTACGTTACGATAGTAATGAGTATTGCTAGTTACTTTAGGATGGTGGATGATGGGAATAACATGGTAAGTAGGGTAGGAGAATTTCAGTGGTAATCCTTGCGGCAAAGACTACCACGTGGCTGGTTTACGCCTTAGTCAACCCCACGTACCCCAAATACCTTCATGCACACCTACTATCACAACACACACACACGCACCACACACACACACACACACACCTAATTATACACATACATTGGACTATCAAAACCTAATTAAGATTGAAAATTAAATAGATGAGATAACTAAAGAACCGAGATCGGGGCATCTATTGAATTCATGGATGAAGTGCTGAAGAGAGTCTTTCGCTTATAACACCCCACCCCACTCCCCCTAATTGGACAGCCGAAACCGAAAGATATGCGATGGAGGTGAAGAAATAGATAGATCGAGATACGGTTAGTTGACGACAGAGGAATATTATATAGTGCAGACTTTATTTCAAGCCTATGATTTATCTTGGTCCCCCAAAATAAATATTTATATTTAAATACCCTCTTCAGACAAGAGTTGCCAAATCTTATAAGAGTAATAAAAGTAATACGATGATACAGCCAATGATTAGCGACTAAGAATAGAAATGCACAAGAACATGTGAGGGACTGGCAATAAGGTAATCTCATGATATCACACGAACACTTAATAAGATAAGAAATTACTAGGAAATGAGTAAATAAAGATATGAGAATTTATGTTCAGCAACAGGACTACACCAACAAGCAACAAGACACGGGAATCGGTATAAGCCATACGTAAGCTATATAGAAAAAGGAATGCAGATATAGATATATAGAGACAGTAAAAATTCTGACACCATATGCAATGAAATGCCGACAGAATTAGATCACAGATCCCACAAGATTGCACCTCACCTCCGGAAGTTAAAGATAGGCAGACATATGTTCTTATGGCAACGCCTAGAACATTACTCTGAGCTTCCTCTCGAATATACTTTATACAATTGATTCCTCTTGATTAAAAACATGGATATCTTATTATACGATCCAGTAATATATTCAAGCCAATAGAACATAGAACCGACAGAGCGTAACGCACAACATGATTTCTTAGAGAAACGAGAGAATGAGATTAAAGAATATAATATATAGTATAAAAATTAGACTATACTATATATAGATATAGTAATATATTACATAGATTTTAAAGCAAAGTTTTATTGATAACAATACTATCAAAACACACACACACTACACTAACTGCACAGCCGCGTCAACGGACTAACTACACTATCCAACACACACATCGACTACTAACGACACTACACTATCACTACACACACATCACCGCAATGACAAGACCCATATACTACGAAATTCACCACAAGTGAGACACCTAGTGACTATACCCAGACCGTAGATATAAAAACCCAAATTTAGCTCAAAATATGTGAAGTTCACATAGTGTGCAGTGAAGTCATGCGTGCGAAGCGTAACTTAGAGTGAGTTGTAGGATGACCGCAGACGTTATTGGCATTTTTCCATAAGAGCACTGGTGGGCGTAGAATCAATAGCTGTAAATGCCGTGTCCCAGTTTGAATAACTATTGGAAGAAAAACAAACGCTTGAACCGTTAGTGCCTTCGGCGGCACGGATGACTCTATGAAGTAGAGTGTGCAAATAGTGGAGTAATCTTCCTACCCCCGAAAAAGCCCACCTATTAATTTACACACACTAAGCCCGAACAATTAATGCAAATAACCCAGAGTGATACAAAATAAACCAGTACAGAGAATACTACTTTTATATTACCTATAGTTGAAAGGTAATTCAAACGAAGCTATGGATTACGTGTACTATTCCGACCCCTATCAAATTATTAGCATATCATTATATATTATGTGAGAGAATAGGCAACGTTTGCAATGTATTCAGTTTGATGATGTAGTCGAAGTTGTTAATTATCACAATATCTCTAGGATGTTCATATATCATATGAATTTATATTTATCTATAATATTATAAGTATAATCTAACTCTTTACATCTAAATCTCTGATGAGTCAAAGAAACAGAGCTCATATTATTAAGTATACCTTATGCATTGAAGCCTCATCACCACAGGAGTTTCAACTATTGATAGAATCAGCCACTCCCTAAAAAGGCGGCCATGCCCTCACGCCTCTACACGAGAACCCTCATCTCTCTCTATCTCTCTATTGTCTTTACTCTACACGAGCTATCTTCCCCCCGCCGACACCCCGCCCCTCAAAAGGGCAATGATTTCCGTCTTCCCCCACCGTCCGGGCTGTCTCCCCTCAGCCGTCAGATTTCACGCCTTGTCGCGTAACTAGGAAAAAGACGAGAGTATTAGTCACTCCCAACCTAAAAACTATCAAAACGGAACCGTCCTTTTAAAATAGTACGATGTCACATTCATTTTTATTATACTAAATTTTTATAATAATCACTTCCGAATCCCTAAATATTTAACTCAAAAATGGACGAGACTATAGTAGACAGCTCAACAGCTTTATAAAGCATTATTTTCACTGTAGCGATAGTGTGTGGAATGTGTAGATATGGGAAGATTGAGGAAGATTGTGTGTGAAGACGAAGAGATTTAGGACGGTGAGAGAAGAAAGAACCATGGAGGGCAGCGAGCATACTAAACATATTCAACCATCAGTACTACGCAAATTTCTCAGCACAATATTAATTAAAGAAACAGAGCGACTGAGAGAAGCGACATAAAATACGGTAGCATCACATCCTGAAATACATTTCAATTAAGAGTCCATAGAGGTTGACGCGAGAGACGCGTAAGAGGATTATCGTAGGCGTTATTTACTTTACACCGCTTTAACTTCATATTAGAGCAGGCTTATACCAAACGAGGGTGGGAGGAGGTAGACGCACAGCGGAAGACCACCGGTAAAGCAGGAAATCCAAGAGCGAGCAGCAAAATAGAGAGCGTTAGCGCAATAAGACAAGGGGAATCGGTGGAGGCCGGGAGCGTAACACGTGCTGGCACGGTTTGTATAACCCTGGCTCTTAGACCTAGCATGATTTTACTCCTCCACCCGCTAGTATCCCACAAACATTACAATAACCCAAAAGCAAAATCCATGAAATCAATAATGACATAGCAACCAAGACGAGGGAATTAGTACTGTTTTTACTGCTTCACTTTAACTCAATAGTATAGATATAGCGAGCGGTCAAACTCATAGACTATGGATAATGCTCATATGTTACTACTTAACACCATTTACTACACTAATATGCTACATGTTTTACTCTCAACTCATATTGTCTCACGGGAATCTTAATCTCAATGAATTAGTAATTATCATATTTTTCCTTTCATTTTTAAGTCTTTTTTTTATAATCTTTAATTAGACATTTATACTAATTTTATTTATTTTTATATTCTTGCAATCAAAGTTGTTCTACATAATATTCCTGGATTTAGATTAGTTAAATAACTGATCCAGTGTTATACCACCATATGGCCTATTGTTATCCGTTTAATATTATGTAACAACTTACCATACCACACGACAACAACACATCACACACACACATCTCCAATCTCCTATTTTAAACATATTCTTAAATCATTAAATACTAATAACGAATAAATTATAAAACATTTATTTTAATATACAGATCACAAAATAAAATGTTTGCACCATCTACAAGCTAAACTAATTTAACAAATTTCTGGAAGAAAGAGACTTACTCCAAGCTAAACTAGAGTCATCGATGAAAACTATTCCAACACAAGCATCATCGAAAGTTATCATGTTAAGCTCAACCTTTATTACTTTTTAAATGAACCCACAATAAATGAAATGTTTAACGAAAATTTGATGTGTATATATTTTGTCAATAAAAACAACGACGTAACCTGAAAGCGTAACAAATAATTCTCTACACCACTCAACTGAGCGTCCAATCCCCCTCTCAGCCTCTCCCATCTTCCTCTTCTCGTCCCTCTCACCATCCAAATCCCTTTCTACTTCCATCTCTGTCATGACGTTCTCACAGCCACTCACCTCACTTAAACTATTACTCACATACAACACTAACTTCTCTGCCTAGCATCTCTCTCCATTATACCTATCTCTATCTATATAACATCATATTAAAACAATAATAAACACAAATCAGGAACTAAATACAAACATACAATAATAATTCACACCTATTAATAAATAAATATTCACAATGCTTCTAAATATAATTCGTAATATACCTATACGTAACCATTCCTAACCACAAACTAACATAGCAAACCCAACAAAAGAAAAAACACAACAACCGTCAATCTACACAATTACAAACACCTCCCAAAATAAAAATTATACGACTACAGTCTCACCTATAATTTAAGAAAGCCTTTACCTCACGATACATAGCCTTTATAACTCAAAATAAAGAAACAAACTATCCACTTCCTATAAAAAATAGCAAATAACTACTAATCACATAAATAACCAATAAATTAAATGAAACCTTTATGATGCACAAATACTAATAGCCAAACTGATCGACATATAACGTCATATATAATCCAACCTAATACACTAGAAACAGAATATTACACATTTAATAAATTTAATGAGTTTGAAAATAAGGGCAACTTGTTTAAACATTACTGAACCTTAAGATACTATCAGATAGCACAAAAGAATAACTACCCATCAATGAAATCCCTATATATATTTCAAATTATGACTGCTCAGTATTCGAGAATATATTCCCACCTAAGGTAAATAAACAGGCTTAACCTACCTAATTCTGATTATAAAAACATAAGTAATGAACGAAAGCGCAGACAACCGATTACAAAAGAATACACCCAACTCGTAACTACAACATAAAACAGGTAATAAAGAAAAAAAATGAATAAAACACTATAAAAAAATGAATATATATTATATATAGCTATGACAATAGTTATATAAATGAATATTTAAATTAAATATAAAATAAGAATATATAGAAATTAAGAATAAGAAAAATATACTAATTAAAATAAAGATGAATAAATAATGAAAATAGATAATAAAGACTATATAAAATAATAAGATAATTAAATAAATAATAATAAAATTATATATAATAATAATAGTAGATAATATATAGATAATTAATATATATATTGATAGAAATAGAAATAATATAATAAATATATTAAAAATTTATAATATGATATAGATATATATAATATAGATACAAATAGATTATAATTAAATATATATATATACATATATTAATAATAAGAAATAAAGATATTATTAATTAATAAATATTATATATATAATATACCAAACTCTGACTGAGGCTCATCCATTTTAAAATTGCCTGTCTGCGACTCTAGCTCTGGTTTCATTGTTTTAAAACTATAGTTGAAATTATAGATAATATATATTTTTTCATTTTCATTCTTCTCCAGTTTAAATCTAGCAAATCCACCTAATATTTAATAATATATGAAATATATAATAAAAAATTAACATCTAATAATAAAATATAATAAAAAAATATAAATAAAAAAACATAGCATTCATATTTATATCTTACAATTACATTTAAACATTAATTTCTAAAAACAAATGTTTAAAATTTATAAATATAGGGTTGTAACAAAAATTTGTACATTATAAGTCTGATTATTATATTTATATCGAGAATATATAATAATGAGACGTCCATAGAAGCTAAATATTAATGGGTAGAGTTAAATAAGAAATGATCTTTCAACTCTCCATGTTCACACTAAAATAAGTATAAGAACTGTATATACATAAAATGTATATCTGATAATTTTAACACACATAAGACATAATTTTATATTAGGTAAATACTTTATTTGAATAAAACAACTCAAACACCAATCTTTACATAAACAAAACGTCAGTGTGAAAATTCTTATATCACATTTCATCACCACATCTTCAAGAATTACCTACTATATCTATCCTTTCAAATTTAGACTTAGCTCGAACTCGATAAAATAGGTGCAGACGTGGCTACTTAGGGAATCAACCGTAAAATGTTCTGATGCAATTCTAAGTATTATAAGAACCATCTACACAGTAGTAAATATAATACAACCAAAATCCATAAATCCTCAAAAACAAGTGATAGTATATAATTAATCACACGATACAATCAATCAACACGTCACGCAGGAGCACATATAGGTGAGCCAGCTAGCACGGGTAATCCACTAGACACTTTATATCAGGACAGACCAACTATCTACCCACAGAAGCACCACCTCACTCATATCCTTCAGTAAATATACTTTCAAAGGGGGATTGTGTCACTGGAGATGGGCAGTTAGTCTTAAATTATCTGTCCTTCAGCGATGTTCTAACATTCTAAATTAGCAATTCACTCAAAACATAATTGCCATGGTTTTCCTCGCCATAGATCCTCACAACAGACATTACCAGAAGTTATGTACTGTGACATTCTCAACCCCATCTCTAGAAGGGATTCTTAAAAGTCGTCTATCAGAAATCATAACTTTGTCCCAGCTAAACGAATCAAATGAGAGGATATAAAATCTGAATCCACTAGTCGAAGATTATATATACGAACCGAGAAAAAATACTAACACCATCTATCCTCATTCAATCTATATAAAGCTATACAACCTAGCATACTGAGCCACTTACCATAATCCCATCTCATTATAGTTATACCTCTGTTGTAATACTATTGACACTGATTAATTGTAAAAATTAACTCTACAAGTTAGCGCACGATATGAGAAAATATCATAAAAGACTCATAATAAAATACTACAATGATACTTAACTCTATCCAATTTATGCTCTCAAGCGAGAGTGTGACTGACCAGCCCCACACTGCTACTCGTAATCCCTGTACCAGCATCCTACACTAAGAAGAGAGAGAATCATTTATCATCTAGCGAGTCCACCCTCAGAAAGCATCTATCATCGTTCATAATATTTAAAATGACTCCACTGCTAGAAGCGCTGCCAGCGAGCGTTTACGACGTACAGTTCTGAATATGTTATTATAAATCACAGATCTGAGGTCAAGCCTATTAAAATGATAAAACACTGCATATACATAATAACCATGAGAACTGAATATATCCACACGATCACAAAGAAATGCAAGCATTGTAATAGATGAACACCGACACCTTAAAAAGATCACACAAAAGTTGATGAAATGTGGAAATTTAAAGTTATAAATCCAAATTCTCCAGAGTGCCAGATTCTAAACTGCACTAAGATCCAATTATCCTCAGAGGCATACTAGAATCTTATCGAAAAGGGCTCTACCATCACACAGTCTATAGCAACCAGATTTACCACTCCATGTATTAATCTATCAACATGAGATATATCCTCGGACATAAGTATTAACTCCGAGCTCTAGCAACTGGAAGTAGGCAATCTACCTCCACCTATACCTAAGGTTCTTTCATCATATTATCTTATTATACAAATTAAACTATGATACTTCATGTGAGATCTACTAGTGATATCATACTTCATACTGCTCCTATCGCAGACTTCTCTCTCT
>JABUQX010045201.1:0-23969 GCA_015478945.1 Trachelipus rathkii | reverse complement strand
CCATCTCTACTTACACCAACTCTAGTATACTTTTGAATACTCTTGTGTTAAAGAAAGTATTACTTACACACATACCTTTCTCCTCACAAATATCAATCACCTTCCTACCATTCTCATTTTCTCCCGACAGCACAAAACCACCTGTTATACCATCCCTTTATTGATCACCTATCCAGCCATTTAGGCCACCCAACACAATCAATCTTAAGCTCCTACTCACCCCAACATAAACATTATTCAGATTATCCCAGAAAATCGCACTATCTTCAATATTACCCTCATTTGGACCATATATCACAACCACACATACCTTGACTTTTTCAAACTTAAATTTAACAAATTAAAATTCTAGTACTCACACAAACAAAAATCTACCATAGCTCTGTACCACAGGTCACTCATCAAAATTGCAACTCCTTTTCTTCCCCCTCTCATTCCTTTCCACACCAGCACAAACACATCTCGCAACACCCCTCATTTTCACCGTTTCCTTTCATCTTTGTTTCAGTCACAGCGACCAATCAAATTTGCCCTTTCTAAATGCATCCATCACCTCTCTCCTCTTCTCCTCTTCTCCTCAACATTTATTCCTCTGACATTCCATGTACCCATGCGATTCATACATTTTCGCTAAAAGATAGAAGGTCACTTACGACGATCACGACCTTCCCCGAGGCATGAATTAGTATTCCTGGTAAAAGATTACTGGTAGTGGGCAGCCAACACAACTACCACAATCCCTTCAGTCGCCTTCTACGGCGCGCAGAACATACGTTGTAGGCAATTCTTTCTCCCCCACACATAGGAATATAAGAGATAGGGATGTCTGTAAGATGTTGTCTAGAAGCAGGGTACAGTGTACAGACACCGTGATTAATACGTATCTTACTCGCACCTCGTTCTAAATAGAACGCTGGATATAAGTATGTGTATATGGATCTATGGGACTATTAGAGGTGCTGTCTGTAGATACGCTGCCGAGGATTGAGCTGTGGTATATGAAACGTCCAGAGAGAAAGACGAAAACATTTAGCGCACTGAATGTCATGGGAGCACCCTACACACCATAAGCTAAATGGGAAGTAATTTCATCGCTGCGAGTGGGCTACTCTACAATATATATATATATATATTATATATATATGATATATATATATAATTTGTATATATATATATATATATAATACTATATATATATATATATATATATATATATATATATATATATAATAATATATATATATATACTATATATATATATATATATATATATATATGATATTAGATATATATATATATATATATAATATAATATATATATAATTAATATAAAACTATATATCTATATATATATATTATATATATATTAATATACTATATATTATATAATATATATATATATATATATATATATATATATATATATATATATATATATATCGTGCGATATACTATCTATATATATATATATATATATATATATATATAACCCCTAAGTGATGTTTCCTTTGGATTAAATATTGACGGTAAAGACCATTGAGTATTTTACCCACACCATCCACCTAACACCAATTTTTCCGTCAGATAATTGTCACACTTTTTTAACATTCATTCCATTTATTTTCATTTTTTTAATGATTTTTCCCCGAAATTTTTTTCCTTTAATTTTGCATGTTTTTAATTTTGCATATCAATTTTAAATATTTAATTTAATCTTGTTATTGGCTTTCATATCATTCTTATAGACTGTCTTGGTTTATCCTTAAAGACTTTTTGTATCCTTCAAGGTAACATCCTCTGGTTTGAGTATCTTCTTGTTTCCTTCAAGGTAACATCCTCTAGTTTGAGTATCTTCTTGTTTCCTTCAAGGTAACATCCTCTAGTTTGAGTATCTTCTTGTTTCCTTCAAGGTAACATCCTCTAGTTTGAGTATCTTCTTGTTTCCCCTCAAGGTAACATCCTCTAGTTTGAGTATCTTCTTGCTTCCTTCAAGGTAACATCCTCTAGTTTGAGTATCTTCTTTCTTCCTTCGAAGTAACATCTTCTAGTTTGGTATCTTCTTGTTTCCTTCAAGGTAACACCCTCTAGGTCGAGTATCTTCTTGTTTCCCCTCAAGGTAACATCCTCTAGTTTGGTATCTTCTTGTTTCCTTCAAGGTAACATCCTCTAGTTTGAGTATCTTCTTGTTTCCCCTCATGGTAACATCCTCTAGTTTGGTATCTTTTTGTTTCCTTCAAGGTAACACCCTCTATTTCGAGTATCTTCTTGTTTGATTCGAGGTAACAGGTCGAATATCTTCTTGTTTCCTTCAAGGTAACATCCTCTAGTTTGAATATCTTCTTGTTTCCTTCAAGGTAATATCCTCTAGTTTGAGTATCTTCTTGTTTCTTTCAAGGTATCATCCTCTAGTTTGAGTATCTTCTTGTCTCCATCAAGTTAACATTCTCTAGTCTGAGTATCTTCTCGTTCCCTTCAAGGTAACATCATCTAGTTTGAGTATCTACTTATTTCCTTTAAGGTAATCCTTTAGTTTGAGTATCTTCTTGTTTCCTCCAAGGTAACATCCTCTAGTTTGATTATCTCAACTCTTCCCTTTTGCTCAGTTTATCCTAATCCCGTGAAATGTTTGCCCCCAAGGTAACATCCTCAAGTTTGGTATCTTTTTGTTTCCTTCAAGGTAACATACTCTAGTTTGAGTATCTTCTTGTTTCCTTCATATTAACATCCTCTAGTTTGGTATCTTCTTGTTTCCTTCAAGGTAACATTCTCTAGTTTGGTATCTTCTTGCTTCCATCGAGGTAGCATCCTCTATGTATATACTCTAGTTTGAGTACCTTCTTGTTTCCTTCAAGATAACATCCTCTGGTTTGAGTATCTTCTTGTTTCCTTCAAGGTAACATCCTCTAGTTTGGTCTCTTCTTGTTTCCTTCAAGGTAACACCCTTTAGGTCGAGTATCTTCTTGTTTCCTTCAGGGTAACATCCTCTAGTTTGAGTATCTTCTTGTTTTCTTTAAGGTAACATCCTCTGGTTTGAGTATCTTCTTGCTTCCTTCAAGGTAACATCCTCTAGTTTGAATATCTTCTTGTTTCCTTCAAGGTAACATCCTCTAGTTTGAGTATCTTCTTGTTTCCCCTCAAGGTAACATCCTCTAGTTTGGTATCTTCTTGTCTCCATCAAGTTAACATTCTCTAGTCTGAGTATCTTCTCGTTCCCTTCAAGGTAACATCATCTAGTTTGAGTATCTACTTATTTCCTTTAAGGTAATCCTTTAGTTTGAGTATCTTCTTGTTTCCTCCAAGGTAACATCCTCTAGTTTGATTATCTCAACTCTTCCCTTTTGCTCAGTTTATCCTAATCCCGTGAAATGTTTGAGTGCAAGAGTAATCAATACATTCACTTTTATATGTTTGTGTGTATGCGGATGAGGAAATGTGTTTGTAAGTGTTTTGAGGATCAGAGAATACTTTGTGTATGAGAGTGTGTCTATGCATGTGATGGAGTGCGTGTATTAATGTGTGATATAGAGTGTAGGCGTTTATATTTAAAATTGAATTCTAGTAAATAAATTTATCAAAACATTAATGAATTTTAGAAATTAAAAAGTCTTTCTAATTAATAACTTTTTATTAATCATTTGTTTTTACTATGATCTTATTTTAATTTCTCTTTTATATCGCTTCCATTTCATTCCTATTTTTTCTCTTTATTTTTTTCTTTCTATTTTGTATATTTCTCCTTTTTACAGAGTTTTTAGAACATATTATGCAAGAAAAAAGGTTATTCAACTAAACACAAACTCGCTTCCGAAGATTTGTTTAAGTTTCTCTTTCAATTCCGTTAAATTCCGTTAAGTTCGTTTGAATTTAAATTTTCTTTAAACTTTTTGAAATTATAGATTCGTAATTAAAAAGCATTTCTTTCATATTTTTTTTTTATTATTTCTCCCACCAATCTCCTTTGTATCATTACCTGAGACGCATTTTTAAAGTGTGACACACACACATACGCAAACACACAAACATACACACACAGACACCTACACACCTATACATGCAAACACATACACATGTAATGATTTTAAGCTTTAAAAGCATTGATATTTTTGGTTTATTGTTTTATCATTCCATTTCTCTCTCTCTGTCTCTGTCTCTCTCTCTCTCTCTCTCTCTCTCTCTATATATATATATATATAATATATTTATATTATATATATACTATTACTATAATAATATATATATCTATATATATACTATATATATTTACTATATATAAATCATAATACTATATATATATATATAATATATATATATATATATATATATATATAATCCTTGAATCAAATTTCTTTGTTTTTGAATCAGTTCGTATATTGTTAGCAATTTTTCAAAGTTAAAGTGATCTATTACTTACCATACCATGAGAAGAAGGTTTTGCTCTTAATTTTCGTTTGAAGAAAAGAATTAAATGATCGTTTTCAATGGCTTCAAAAACTAATTTCATTCATTTATCAACTAGACAAAATCTTTTAAGCATGTCATAATGTTGAAGATCTTATTTAATCCTACTTATACTTCTTGATGTCCGAAGGTATTATTTAAAAAAAGTATAAATCGTACGTGCACGGCTAGGGTCATGAGTTCGATCCGTAAAGAGAAACCCTCTAAAAGAAATGTGAACTTTTAAAATAAAAATAAGCTCGAAAATAATTTGGTTAACTACAAGTACTAAAGACTTTTTTGTTAAAACTTGATATAAAAGATTCTTTAACATTTGTTTCCTTGTGTGAATATATAGATAAAGAATATGATGAAAATAAGCTTGACAGGTGGTATGCATTTGATTGTGTTCTTTTGTAATAAAAAAAGAGCTCTTCTTCTTCCATACATAAATTATGATGAAGAAAACAAATCTGAGGTTATAGTAAGTTAAAATTAAAATATCAAATGTTTATCAGACGATAAACTTTAGTGAAAAAATTTCAAAAAATATTTGCTCAGGTTAATATATTCCCGCAGACTCTAGATATACGAGATATATTTTCGATATTTAATAGATATTTTCGTGTATTATTTTCGATATATTTTTGATATTTCCGTATATTTTTGACTTTCTAAGCATTGAATATTTCTGGAATAATATTAAAAAATTAATTATCTTCATCTTATATATATAATATATTTTAGACTTTGAAACCTTTAATAGAAATTCATGTAAACTGGTTGCAAATTCGGAGTACAGCCAATCCAACCATATCCCAGCCTACCCAGCCATATCTCACTTGGATCTATTAAGAATATTCAAGTCGAAATTATTTAGGATATTAGATAGTAACACGAACGTTGTAATGTTATTTTTAGTTTGGAACTTTTATAAAAATTTGATGTGTTTATGTAATTTTTTTTTATTCAGTTCTCAGTATAATAGCTACTACAACCATCCAAAGATTTACTAATTCTCTGGCAGAACGCGTTACAAAAGACAAGAGTAAAAAATCCTCGTCAATATCAAGTATCATTGTATTAAAAATATCTTTCCACTTCCATCCTCATTCTCACCTCATACCATTGATACTATATATGTTCTATTGAATAGTATCTATTTAGTATGGTCTTACGATCTGTTGACTGCAAGTTACCATTATATGGAGTAAAAGATATAAACATAAATAAACACACAAAATCTTTTATTTTATTTTGTTTTGTTCTTTTAAAACATTTTTTTTACTAAAAAATTATCTTTTAGTTGTTTATAACGTAAAAAATTTGCGTTTTACATACCATAATAAATCAGTAAATCAGAAATTCAAACGCGGGTATCCGTTAAATTAGACCCTCCTACCCAATCCTGACTATGATCTATTTTGATTGTTTCATAATATTGTAAATCAATCATTAACATCGAAACGTGTTATTAGCAATAAGTATTTTATGTTTATGTTTTCTTGATAAAGCCATTGTTGTTTACTCACGAAAATGGAAATTAATTTTCTCAGTCATATTATTGTATATAAAGCTATAACTATACCATTTGCACATCTTTACCATACTTCAATATTACACTTGTAAATCAGACTAATCACGACAATTACACATGTACCATCAGTACCTCTCCTCTCCTTACCCCATATCACTCTAGATTTCTTATCAATTGAATTTTGAATTGATCTATTAAACCTTCATTCCCTCATATTTTGTTTAAAATTGGATTTTGTATAACCATAACTACTTAAAACATATAAATTCTTGCTTGTAGCATTGTAGATTGAAAATGTGTGCGTTCTGTTGGTTCATATTGATTGCAATGATTGCGTGTTGTTTTGTATATGTGTTATTTGTCGTTGGTGTTGCTGTTGTTTAGTAGTTTGCTTTGATTTGGTTGTGTTTGTAGTATGTGGATTTTTTACAAATGTACATGTTTTTGTTGTTGAAAATGATATATGTGATTCTTTGATATTTTTTTGTATCTCAACGCTTTATAGTTCAATTGCTGTTTTATTGTCTATTAGTTTGATGTGTTAGTTAGTTGAAAATTTTTTGTTAAAATGTCGTAAATTTGTTGCTTTGTTTTGTATGTTTGTTTTGATTGGTGGTTTTTATTGTTATTGTCGCATTGAGATTGTTGACTTGTTTTGATTGATGCAGTTTGTTATTTGTTGTTGTGTATAATCGTTGTATGCTGCTGTTGTTCAAATGTATGTATGTGGTTCGTTGTCTGTAGTTGTCCATTCTTTTCGGCATTGATTTACAATACTCTATACTTTCACAAGATTTAAATGAAAATATACAATACTTTTTTTTTACCATTTATTACCTCAAAGAACATTTAATGAGGAATTTACGCAATAACATAATAATTATGTTCTGAAAACTAAACGATAAAGAGAATACTGATTCCAACCAGCTCCCTCTTAACTGAATGTACAACAGACATTAAGAAGTGACCATGATAAGATGCTAAGGAATCGCGGGTTTCCTGAAATGCATTAGTAGTTGTATTATAGTTTAAAAAAATGTATTTACTATATATATATTAGTATATTTATATATATATTATAATATAATATTATATTATATTTAATCATATGATATAAATATATATACTATTCGTGACATACATACATTATAATTAGTATTATATTATAAATATATTTAAGTTTTTATATTTTTTTTAATTTAATTTTATTTTTTTTTTTTTGTTTAAAATTTTTTTTCCATCACATTCCTGGAAGACCAATTAACACCTTCTCAAGTACCTGAAATCTCATCAATCGAGGTATTTGCCAGGATCTCTCCACGCCTCCGTTCTAACTTATTTAGCACTGTAACTACTGACTCGAAATTATCGATACGAATAATCTAGTTATTATTAATAATTTCTTTCATTATATTTTTCAGTCAACCAGAGCACGTAGGAAAGACATTAAACATCAATATGAGGTTTGTGGTATAAACATAGTATAAACGATGAAACCTATCTAAAATGTATCTATCGATTTTATTTTAAAACCTCTAGACACACAATAAACCCCCTTTGGATGAGCTAAGACTCCCCCTTTTTGGGGTAAAACCCTTGAGTTCAGGTTTTTAAAAAAAAAGTAAGTTAAATAAGTAATATTAACAAAACTAATTAAATAAAATTAGCAAATGAGAGAAAAACGTGTGTTAAAAGAAAAACAGGTTTCACTCTCAACGATAAGCTCTAGTTGCATGATAATTAATCGCGGAAAAAATCAGTAAAATCGTGGCCAACGACGCTTGTTTGAGAAAAATTGTGACAACACGCGTGCTGACATGGGTAGGAGAAACAATATTTAACAGGCAGGGGATCCAGTAAGGGTTTAGGACGATGGATTGGCGATGGACTAAGAGATAGTCAAGGAAAGCGCAAAATGGAGATGCAGGGTGGGGGTGTGGTGGGTGGGTGGGTAGTTGTGTGGTTGTGGGCGGTGGGTCTGAGTGGTGTAGGTGGCGAGAATAATGATAGTGTATTAAGATGGTTAGGTCATTGTGTGTGGGGGTATGTATTGTAGAGGGTGGGAGTTATGCAAAAGAGTATTAAAGAGTATGAACATTGAGTTAGCAATGAAGACACACTTAAATAATAAGAAGTAATAAATGAAGGAAAGTGTATATTCAATAAATAGCTCTCTACAGTCAATAAGAAGTTAAAGTTTAATTAAGGACATAAGAAAATATTTGTGAACACGTTTGTTGCTTAGTAGTAAAGAGAATTTTGCACGGCTAACGGGAGTGAGGGTTGTGAAACGTGGAGGTATGTGGAAGATCTTCTGGGATAGGGTTGGCGATAGGACAGGGTACGCCTCACGCCGGAACTAGATGTTAATGGGAGTGAGGCAAGTTATCTTACTATGAGGGAAGGAGATTAACCATCACAGATGGTCTCGAAATCCAGGTTAAAAAAGGGTTGGTAGAGGGCATAGTAACTGAAAAGTGCATGAATAGTATAAGTGAAAACTAAACAGCTAATCAACTACTCACAACAACTAACAACACAACAGACAATCAACAACTTAGTCAACAACAAACATACATACAGTGCAAGATCAACAACAACACATCTACAAAACTCAAAGAAACATCATTGAACAACAACATAACAACTAAAAACTCAAACTAACAAACAACAACTAATAAGAAACAATTGGCCAAAACTTGGAAACAACTCAACAACATACTACAACTACTATATTGCAACCTACATATATATAACGTGAAACAACAAACTAACAACATAAACAATACAACTGCATAACAAATGCTTTCAAACAACAAAACGTACAATTACTATTTAGCACTCAAAACAGTTATACTACAATAAATGAAGTGAAGGTATAAAAATATTGACAGAAGCAATAGGAATCAGAGATCACAGATAAGGGAGAGAAGGTATATGCTCGTAAGTAATGAAGGTAGTGTTGTAAACGTATATACTGCATGGAAGGTTAGTTGAAAATGCAAATGGTGGTTAAGAGATTAAAATATGAAAAAAGAATAGAAAGTAGAGTAAAAAACTTAAAGTTTAAATCACATAAACAAAAGAAATAAAAGGGGTTAGAGTATTAAAGTGATCAAAATAAGGGACTCAGTTTGGAAGTTTACCGATTACTTGGGAATATATAGGATTCAAGTGAGTGTTAACCTGCGATACAGCACCATCTATTGCTTAAGTATGCGTATACTAGTATAATATATATAATGATATATTATATATATATATATATATATTATATAATATATAATATTATATATCATATATATTTATATATATATAATAGATTGTTATATATAATTATATATCTTATATAATATAAATATTGGTCATATTATATGTTATATAAAAATTATATATATATAAATTATATACCGTATATTACATATATTATATAATATATATATATATATTTAGTATATCATACAATTTATATATATATATATTATTATTATATATATTACTATATAATCATATATAATATATATATAAATATAAATTTATATATATAGTATATATATTAAAAATTAACTTACTAAATATAATTTCATCTTTACAAATCATAGTCAATCCATATACAATTTGATTCACGATTATGGACTTACTGCTAGGGTCTCACGTTTAAAAACTCGCAAAATTTTTTTTTACTTCATAAAACATTATAAAAGACTCACATCAAATTTATTTCATTAAGCTAAAAACAAAAATGTTTTAATGAAAACAAAATACAAAAATAAATAAAAGTTTTATTATTATGTCTATACAAATCATACGCATCAACAATCGACTAATTCAATAGAACAATAATCATGGATGGCGAGCTAGGAGGGTGGCATTGAAGATATTTTTAGATTAATAATATTATTACTTTATTATGCAAAAATACTCCTATAACCTCTTTCCATCTTTTGAATGAAAAAATATAAAAATAAATTTTATATTAAAAACAAATAAAATAAGTAAAGAAACTCAAAACCATAAAAATAAATAAAAGTTTAGTGTATATATATTTAATACTCAAGCTCAAGCTATTAGGTTTCTAAGTTTGACACAATCAGTTTCGTGATATAGTAGTGGAGTATATAGAGTGTAGTATGGATTTGATTATGACTATTTATATATTTACTGCTTATTTAAGTATGTAAAAATGCAAAGTATTTTTTTATAAGTTAATTGAAATGGAAAAAAAATAAATATTTTTTTCTAAACACATTATTTAGAAAAAACACAAAACAAAATAGAAAATATAAAAGTTGTGTTATTAAGTATTCACAAAATATAGACAGAGACAATTAGATCAAATTCAGATCAAAGATGAAGCAGGTAAGTATTAAGTATGAGGTTTGGTACATTATAGGTAGAGGTGTGATTTAATCTGAGGTTTATGCATGTTATTAGTAAGTTTTAAAAAGTGTACTAAAATTTTACAGAATTTATTAAACATGTTTTTGGCAAGACGAAAGAAATTTAAGATAAAAACAAAAAACAAAAAAACTCAAAGAAAAAAAAATTAAAAAGTGTTGTTCAATTTAAATTTTTGATAAACATGTATGAAGATAGTGACTGGAATTCAACTAGAATACATCTGTGTATAATTCAAATAATCATAAGCTCAATAAGATAAATTTATGAGCTATGAGTTTATATATAATGATAGTATTGATGATATATTATAAATATATTATATATTTGAAAGGTTGGAGTCTGAGATACAGGTGATATTCTATACTATGATTTACTGTAATTTCAATTCTGCTACTTATAGTATTAATATGTATAATAATTATGACTAAATTTTATATGATTTAATATAAACAATTAAATTATAGAATTAAATTTTTTTAACTTTTCCAATAAAATGTTATTTATGAAGAATTTATAACACATTTTAAAAGAAATAAGTTTTGTGTTATATTTATTACACATATATTTATGGACTGAACAATAAATTGAAACTAGTTTATCGTAGGATATAAATGATATAGTATTAGAGATGATTTATATTATGAATACAAGTTTTAATTACGTTCCATATTCAATATTTTACTGCGTTAAGTATAATTAAAATTATTAGATTTTAAAATTTTTTAATTATTGTAATAAAATAAAAAATAATTTTTAGTACTGGGTTAGGGTTCTTAAGAAACAAAAACAAAAATATATAAAAATTTTTCTGTTAGGTTATATAAAAGTATTACTTACCTTTACAAATAATAAATATATGATTTATCAATTAATCTATAATGTAAATGTATATAGGAGTGTGGATATTTACCAGGTTTTTATACAAATTTGATCGAGATTTTAACTGAATATATACTGTTTTAGTTATCTCTTGTTATGTTAAATATAGCAAATTTTTAAGTTTTAAATACATAAAAAGAATTAAATTTTGAGTATAAAACAAAATGTTTTAAAAGATAACTAATACACAATAATTCACTTAATATGAATCTTTTTATGTATGATATACAATAATTATAACTTCAATTAACAGATTCGAGTAGATCAATAGATCAATAATCCAATAGCTTACATGTAAAGATAGTATATGACAATTAATAGAGTTCGTGGCGAAACTGATTTTTAACTATTTTAATATGCCTATTAGTATTCTAAAATCGCTAAAATTTTTTTAAAGTTATTTTAATAAAATAAAATAATAATATCTCATTATGAAATTAAAAATCTCTGTGGAGAGAATGAAACACAATAGGTTTCGGTTAATAGTAAATTTGTAAATACAAAGATTATAATGACTGATCAAGATATCAAATATAGATCCATTATATATACAATATAATCAATTTAATGTACATCGGTACATGGGTAAGCTATGAGGGTAATGGCGTGATACAGTTATTGATTAACTGATTTACTGATTTTACTGCTTTAAGGTATGATATAAAACCTTGTAGATTTTCTAAAGTTTCTGTAAAATTATTAAGAAATGAATAAATTTTTATATTAAAAACACAAAATTTTTAAAGACTTCAAAACAAAAATAATATAAAGAGTTTTGTAATTATGTTATACTTAAGAGAAATAAACACTGATATCCAATAATCAATAATCAATTAATCATGATTGGAGTGGCGTGAGAGTTGAATTTAATATAATTTAGACGCTATATCAGGCTGTACGTGTAAATTCATGTTATTCCCTTGCAAATATTTAATTGTAAACATTCTTAGAATATGTTTCCATTTAAGAAAACAAATATCTTCGTAAGATATGAAGAAAACAAAACATAAAAATAAATAAAATTGGTTATGTTATACCAAAATATGACTTAGAGTCAAATAGTGATCAAAAATCAATAGATTCATGGAAGCGTGATACTTAGGAGCGGATGGTTACTAGTTGATATTTAACTGATTTACTGCTTTATAAGGTTCGTAAAAAATGCAATAAATTATTTAAAAATATTAAATCATTAAAAAAATAATTCTTACTTTAGAAATTACAATAGTTAAAGAAAACATAAACAAAAATGAAACTAAAAAGTTTTTTAGTTGGTAAAGAAGTTTATCTCAATGTTCGGGCTAAAATTGAATGTGCGCTGTCAATAGATCATGATTGGATAGGAGGGATGGTTGGGTGGCTTGAATCTGATTTACTGCGTTTAGTGT
Source organism: Trachelipus rathkii (assembly GCA_015478945.1). Taxonomy (NCBI): domain Eukaryota; kingdom Metazoa; phylum Arthropoda; class Malacostraca; order Isopoda; family Trachelipodidae; genus Trachelipus; species Trachelipus rathkii. Next base: position 11,327 of record JABUQX010045201.1, on the reverse strand, counting down.
ATACAAATATGTTGTAAAGTTTACATTTGTATAACTTGATTGAACTAAGCATATAAATTTTTAAGTAAAAAGAAATGTTTTTAAAAGGCTTAATAAACTAACAAAAAATTTGTTATAATTGGATAGACTTCCGCATTATCTACTCTCGAAATTCAAACAGGTAGCATAAAATATATATAAAAAAATTTAAATTAAAACAAAAAAATAACAAAATACCTTAATCAATAAATTCCATTGAAAAGTATAAGAATAAAATTTTAAAAAAAAAAAAAATAGAGAAAACAAAAGAACGTAATAATATTGAAATTGAATAAATTTAAGTCAAAAAGATAATCCCAAAAATATTAATCTTATGATATAAGAATATTTAATACGCAGACATAATTCTTATTATGATTACTTTTTTTAGTGGATTACAGAATATTATTAACGTTGATTAAATACAGAAAATGACAAACTTTTTTTATTAACGTCCTTAAATGTCGAAGTCATTCAAGATTTTAGGAAAAAAGATGAGGTTATTCTATGCTAAGATGCACGAGATATGCAATTATTCTTTATGTACATGCTTAGAATAGAGATCAATGTTATCGTACATAATTATTAAGTTTTATTATCTCAATACGAATTGTATTACCTGACTTAGCACCACATCCGCCCAGCACCACACTCTCTCCGGTAGTCAAGAGTGTCGGTTACACGACTCTAATCCTCGCTCTACTCCCTCTTCCTCATTGCTATCCTTAAACGTCTCTTGTTTTCACTTCCTTTCATAATCTTCCTCTTGTTTTGACTTTCCATGCATTCATTACTTGTGTTCTCTGACTCCGAATCCAATCGACTCTCATCTCCGTCTCTTCACTGTATGTGAATTCTCCCTCTAACCCGTGCCCCCAAATTTCAGTACTTTCTGCATCTATTTAAAACCATCTTTGAAGCAAATAAAGCTTTGGGGCTCCGCCCCCATTTTGGGGGTAAAAACCTTTTCAAGTCAGCTACAGAACCTCATAACGTCTGGTGTTCTTCTAGACCTATATAAATGTACCGGTGTCATCACCGACCTTAAAAACCCTAAACCCTTCACACGATACAAGCTTGAAAAACGGATGTTAGCAATAATGTTCTACGAAATGTTCACTCGTTGCTAAATTACGGTTATTCATCTGTCATCTACTTTCCTGACTAATACTTCCTCATATCCATCTAGTTTGATTTTCACTGACTTCCTAGAACCCATATACCATAACCTTACTTCTTCTATCTACGTCTTCTTCAAACCTCCTCTTATTCACATTCACTCTCCCCATATATCAGATTTATTGCCAAATTAAATTTCATCTACCAATCCTTCTCTAAACCTTTTTCAGAATTTCACTACATACAAAACCTAAATCTATCTGCATAATATAGTTAGCACCCTAAATCATTCACCGCCATTCCCATATGTGTTAAACACATTGGTAAATAATAGCCGGCGCACCACGGATTTCTAAGTCTTCAAATGAATCGATAATTCATATACAAATTGAAACCATTAGTGACACAACACAGTACGCCCTGGCCTCACCGCTGGATTAATATGATAATGCTCTAATCACTGTTTAGCAGTCATTTTTATAGCAGTAGTGGAGCATTCCCAGAATACTTTTGATTTTTTGATTACTTTTGATTACTGTGGAAAAGCTATCAGATAGTATTTAATATTTATTTTTATTTATGGATACGTATATATACATATATTATACTTATATTTATACATAAAATTATAATTATATTTAATTTAATTTGTATTACTTATAATATATTATAATATATAATATATGCCCCTTCAGTAGGTGTATGGCTATAGATTCATCAGAGCAAATAAGAGTAGAAAGGAAGGTTTACAAAGTTTATTTTTTGAGAGCCAGAAATATTAACGATTGTAGATCAAACTTTAGTTTACTAGGTGAACACTCTGAATATTTCCTAATTCGACTAGCTTTTATCAACAATTACACTGAGTGAAAGAGTAAACAAATATTTTCCACTTTATATGATGTATTGTCCATCATTAATATGTACAAATACAATGTAAACCCAACCATAAATTTAAGAGAGAAATGTCCCACTAGCTTCCTACTCATCATTTTTATCTCTCAAATTGAACTTCATTTGTTGATAGGAATACATTTTCTAAACTTCAGATATATTACGAAAAGAGAGGAAGAACTACTAGCTGATTTGCCTATATAATATTAACAACACAAATATATTTTTAAATGATATGGTATTAAACAAGTATTAACTAGGTATCATAATACTAAAGTTAAAGTAAATTGATCAATGTATCGGATATGACACATATATAGTTATATAATCCATTCACAAGAATAACTCCGTAACATGGTCACAAAAACTCAGTCATTTAAGTTCTAAACAACAATACACAAAAAAAAATTTCCAGAGAAAATAATAACGTCATGTATTCTGAAAGTTATGCGAACTTTAATCCTTACCGCATATATTTAAGTTCTTACTGACAATAGGTCAATACTTAATTTCAAGTGTGCAGGCAATTACTATTTCTATATATTTTTCATGAAACTTATCGTATATTGACTTCTTTTAGATAAATGATTTCATTCTTCCATATTTTCTACTTTTATGATATGAAACAACTGAGTTTGTAGTTTAAACTGTTTGACTGTCTCACTCAAGAAAACATAACTTTCTTGTATGCACCCAGCATCTCTCAGCATACAATCAGTGTCGATTACCACTCTGTGAATAGTCTCCATTACGTCAACACTTCACACACAGATACGTCACTGATATGTTTCAACTGTTACATTCATGAGAGGTACAGAGCACCCAACCACAAAATTTGGTCTTCATGTAAATAATTTGTTGAAATGAAAAAAAGTATTCAAAATAGAAATAAATCTGTCTGGATTCCTCTCGAACTAAAGAGAAAGCTGATTTAATTGATGCTATTTGATAGATAATTATTAACATTGAAACTTTTCTTTCAATATATTTATATTATCTTCTGTATTATTTCCTTTGAGTAGTGTGTTTGATGAAAGGATGACCACGATACTTTTACCTTAAGCCGTGTTACAAAACCATAGAACTTCATTCGTAGACCAAGAATGAAAGATATCCTTTGCTATAATATCTGTAATCTATATCCATCCTTAATGATTTTTCGTTTCATTATAACAACATTATTTGTATCTTTATATATTTAATCGGAATCGTATATCTAATCTTCCATATTATTTGTCTGACCTCCATTTTAAATTTAACTTCATCTCCTTGTGTTTTGTTTGTCTGAACCTTTTGCGCTTTATTCCCGATAATCATATTATACTATTTGTCTTGTATGAATTATTTGTCTGAACCTTATTTTAGCAAAAGTGATTTTTGTTTACGTTGTCCAGTGCGGTGTTAAAAAAGAATATAGATGGAAATCAAAGTAATTCCCTAAACACAACACTTGTGCATGAAGTATACTTTGTGGTTTATATCCCAAAATTTGATTCAACAGATTTGATTCCTAGTTAATCATACTCCACTCTGAGTCAATCAATTTTACTTTATTGCTAGATTTTCTATTGAGGTCATTCAAATTACTGTTACTAACCTTGAGACTTCCAATAGTCAATTTAGATTACTAATCTAGATTTCTTCACTAAAGTTGTTTAAATATTTCTAAGCAAGTTCCATCAGAACATTTCTAATAGTATTCCGAGTTTAGAGTGCAAATGTCAAACAATTTATTTTTAATATTTTTGTCTGTGTGAATGCGAAATATTTTGGCAACAAAACAAGTGAGAAAGAAGATGGACACCAGTAATATATATTATTATACATAAATAACAATTATTAATATATATTAATAATTATGATAAAATAATGTTTTCACTATTAATCATATATATTATTCCGTTATATATATATCAATTCAATTTATAAAAAGTAATTATATATATATAATATAAAATTAAATTATATATATATATATCTTCACAACCTATTTCTCAGTAAAAAAAATAGTCGCTGGAATTGTACAGTTCGATACACAACAAAGTTTTTCATTTGATTTACAAAATTAAAGTATCGTGTACGTTGTTATTAAAATTACTGTGTCACGCATATATGTGTTTTTATAATAGTGGATTTGGAAAAATAGGAATATGGGAGTATGTAATCCAACTTATTCACCATAGTACATGATAGAATTAACGTAGCTTTGTTAGACTGAGGATCAGAAGAGCTTTTTAGAAAATATATTGAGACGTTTTAAAACGTTTGTTTTCGCCAAGAAACCTCTTTCTCAATGTGTATTAATTGTGTTAGTAATCACGAATGAGCTTAGAATTAGCTTAAGTGTCCGTTATAAATTAACTGATTTCGAAAATAAAGAGAGTTAGAAATTTGCAAACAATTTTCACGTGTTTATAGAACAGAATAAGCTTCTTAGAACTTCAATCCATTTTACATAGTGAGAACACAGGATATGTTTTCTTGTATTTTAAATAATTGTTGAAGATTGTAAAAATCCCAGATGATTGAAGCATATCTAACAGTGTGCAAACAGTCCCCCGAAATATCAACTATTTAGGAGTGTGGCGTTGAAGAATAATTCTTGGAATATATCCTACAGATAACCACCCAACTCTTTATATAAAGCTTTGTTTAGAAAATTAATGGTAAAATATATGTAAACCTATCCACATAAGTCCATGAAAAATATAAACACCAAGGAATATTGAGGCACAGACGAAGTTTTTTTATTTTCTATCAAAAAGATGTATATAACCGTCGTGGAAAAATTATGTTGGAATGAAAGATATGGAGGACTAGCTTTTGAGTCAATAGAAAACAACCTTTTCCAATTGCCTCAAAGAAATTCGATAAAGAATCAAATTCAGATTATCAGGTAGTCCCTTTCTAGCGTGAATCTAATTGTTGTTCGTAAATGGATGCTATCAAAATGAGGAATTATTAAGGGTGAAAGTCTTCGACATTGGAAGAGAGTTGATAGATGATCCAATAAAGAGAAGTTCCTATATGAAAGTCAAAAGATGTTTTAAGTGAATTAAAAACAAACCATGAAGCAACACCCTACCTTATTATAGATTTTTAAATTGCAATGAGCTGATGCATTACACCAAAATAACTAATGAAAGATCCAAGTAGACATAAAGCTTGGCTCATCAGAGAAAAAGTATAGAAGAATTGAAGATGTTTTTTTTTCTCTCCCTGCTAGGATAGATTCGAAACTATATAAAGAACAGAACGTTAGAGAGATTTTATGGCATTTTTTGAATGTTGAGATTGTTCCCTTCTATTGTACCAGGAGTCACTTTTATCCAGCAACGAAAAAAATGGCTCCATAAGTAGAAAGGACAGAGGCGGATATAAGTTTAACAAGCATAATTGCAATCTTTAAAGCACAAGTCTTTGCAGAAACTTATGGGAAACCATCAGAACCGTAACTTTCTTAGTTTCAACTCTGAAAAGCAGAAGATAACGATCTTTTTGAAGAAAGTTATCAGATAGCTATAAAATATGTGGACGGTTATTCGAGTAGAGGAAAGAATATCACTGAAATCGTCTATGGTGAATATGAGAATGGAAAGCGTCTTATCTTGAGCCAAAAGTGACGTTTTAGTGGAAGGTTAAACGACCAGTGTATGCAACGGAAAATACTAAAAGATGGGTAAAGGGTAGAACAAATTAAGGACTTTAGCAATCTTTTGAAAATGTCAGATATGACGTAAGACAGCCAGTAAGGATATTGCATTTTCTACTGAGAAAAAGAATTATTTTGTGTCATGGAGAATAGATTTTGACGTTTTGGCTGAAATATATTATTGGTGCCAAGCAGTTTTCTGGGAATTTGAAGATGACATTAATCTAAAAGGCAGCTCCCTAATCTAATACAGCACAAACAAGAACAAAGCAGGAGTCGAATACCAAGTTAATCATAGGTTTAGTCTTGAATGTAAAAATCTGTGGTGCTCATCCCTTTGCAAACCACTAGAATCCTTCCACTCGGATAAGCTAGTTTGAGTCGTTCCATCTAAGAATCATAGAATGTTAGACCGTAATCACGCACCCGATTAGCTAACCTAGAGTGCCTCAAAAATCTTTTCTCGCCTAGTCGTGATGGAGGTCTTTCCTGCGGAACGACGACTATGAAAGAAATAGAAACAGAGAAAACAGAGATATGAGAGGAATCGGAGGAACCCAGAGGATGAAAGAATCTAAAGAAAGGAAGTTAATAATTAGAGATTAGGAAGGGTCAGAATTTGGTTCGATCTTCAAAGGCGAATTATCGGATATAAGCGAAGGGAAGCACTGAGGGAGTAGGGACGTCATACTATTTGTATTTGTTAACTGCTCAAGAAATTACTGTGTCAGATAGAAAGCCTTAAGGCCAGTTTCATAAACTTTATTCTGTTCTAGAATTTAGAGAAAGCAGTTGCCTAGCGTGGGAACGTTAAATATAACCAAGAATGATGATTTCAGAAATGGAAAGAGAAGAATGTGTATTGGGAAGTTTGATGTAAGACAGGTTATACTTAGCCATTAGTGTAGAAATGCTCAGAAAACTTCAAATCAAAAGCCAGCGGGAACACAACGATTACCACCATTGGCACAGAGTGCCGTATGTGTGTCTGAAAATGAAGGGAAAAGAAATGGTAGAGAGTCGAACAAGAGTAGTGAGCTGAGGAGTTCTGACACGAGCATTAAAGTACCTAAATGTTCGTAGGTGAATGAAATAACAGATGAAGGTTAGAGAGGAGAATAATGTCAACAAATGAAAAAGATGAAAACGAGAAGGGTTGCAAAAATTTCATGAAGAAAGGTGGACGTACATTCATAGGAATAGACTCGGTCAATTCCTTGAAGGCACGCTCGCATCACCGATGAGCTGATCACAATAGGCATTCTAATGAGGTGCATAGAAAAGCTATAGTAATTATTTGTGAGCTTACCCCTCAATAGAGCCTTCTCGCAAAGGCTAATCAAGTGATCTGCGAATTGCTTAGCACCATTTGGTTATTTTCTTTTTAGAAGTAAGTTGCTGTCTTGTGAGAGTATATTATTGTGTGGTGGTGTGTTATAAGAGTAGGCTTACTCCAATCGTAAGAAGAATATTGAATAATGGGACACCAAAAGGCGAGGAACAAATTTGCAGACACTGGGAGGGGGTCACTTTAACCCTTTAAAGGACAATGACACGCTGAGGGTAATGCATCCCCTTAAGGACGCTTACTTCCTTGTCTCATTATGTATATAATTTTATAGTTTTATTAGAGATATAGAGTTATATATAATAGCTGTAGGCGCTAAGTAGTGGAAGGTAGGTGTATATATAGGGATAATTAGTATACTTATATATGAGGAATAATATTGAAATAATTATATATATTTATAATATATATGTGCGTGATGGGGAGTACGAGTGCGGCTGCTCGTGGTTGCGCAAAATTTGGTGCAGGGGTGTCTGTGGTTGCTGTTGGCTTCGCTGTCGTGCGGGTCGGGGCGCACGGCAATAAGACCGGTGCGTCAGGTGTTTTGTCGGTGCAGGTTAGGATGTATGCGCGAGGTGGGTGCGGGTGCTAGATGGTCTTGGCGCGCGATGTTCCTGCCACAGTGCACGACTCGTACTCTCGGGTCTCGCCAAAAAAGTCGTCGGGTGGGCTGCGGAGCCAGAACACTTTAATTGTTATATTAGGGTATTATATTATATGATTATGTATGTTATAATCGAAATACAGCTATAAATACAAGATCACTATACTTAGATTGATATATATATATATTATGAGAGCGATATTATAGTGAAGTAGGAAGTTAGCTAAGTTAATATAATTAGATTCTCTGGTAGTATAGAGTTGAGTTTGAGTAATTATAGTTTTAGGGTAGATATATAATGATATTTATTGGTTAGGTTATAATAATGTAATTATATTAAATATAATAATATTTTCACAAAATATCTTTTTTGACTCTTTTTTGAAATAGTGAGAATGAATAGCGAAAAAATAATAACCGCGCAAAATCTTAGTAATATTCTTTATAAAAAAAAATGCAGTGAAAAATGAAAATAACAGGTGTCAGACAGTGGGAAAAAAATTAAAGGATAAAAAATTAACATAAAGTTATCGAAAAGATACATTACTTTTACCAATTATTGACAACACAATATTATGGTAGGTATAATAGGGAGAGGAATAATAATATATAATGTAGAGAAATAATATGTACTAGTATTTATAAAAGTTAATTTATGTATACGTTATACAGATTATATCTTAGTAAATAGAAGAATATATAATATGAATTTTAAGTGAGGGGTAAGATATAATTAACTTTAGCGTATTCAATAGCTGATAAAATATATATAATATAATTAAGTTATATATATATATAAGAATCTATAATAGATAAGTATATATATATATGATTCTCTCCAGGTGAGGGCTGAAGTTAATATAAAGCAGGGAGAGTATTGGAAATTTAAATATGTGCTACTATGAGTGACTTTCGAAAGGAATTATTAGACGAGTATTCAGCTGGTAATATATTTAGTTAAGAAAGAATAATAATTATCCCAAAAAAATAGAAGAAAAACAAAAATCAGGTTATAAATAAGAGAATTGAGTCTTCATCGAAAGATCAGTCACCGGCAACGAAGAGGATTATCACGTACAGAATAATTATCGAACGGATGATTGAGGGAAGGGCAGAATTAAGCAAAATCAAATCTTTCCAGCTTGGGTCAAACAAAGGTTCAAACTATATTTCTGGCTTTCCCTTTTCACATGTCTGACATATATATTTTAGAGAAGTAGTGATTAAGGATATAAGGTTGATATAATATTATATATATAATGAGTTTATAATATAAATCTTACATAATAAATATAAAATAGTATTTTATAATAGGATAAATGAGTACTTATGTGAAATATTGTTGGGAGATTATATATAATACGTTATGGCAGAGTAGTAGTATATATAAGAGCAAGAGAGCTGGGAGGAATTATTACAGAAGGAGAGGTTTAAGGAAGGAGAGATGGGAGGAGAGAAAGAGCGCAAGTAATATAGTAAGTGGCGTATTATGTATAGTATATTATTATATAGATTAACTTTATTATAGTATATATAATATATATATATATAAATATATATATACATATATATATAAATATATATATAAATATATATAAATTATAATAATTATATATATATGTTGGACGTGACTCACCAGGTCCCGGTAGTTTGGGGTGCAAGTCCCTTCCATTCTAGATCGATGTATGGTTACTGTAATTTTCAAAAAATGTAATATAGGTGCGTTCGGTGCACAACAATGGACTTGATCGTACGTGGTGCCCCTTACTCTGGTGCTGTCTGTGCTCAATATTCCGTTGCTCGCCAACTATATATATATATAATATATTATTATAATATATATGTATATATAATATATAATATATATAATTAATATATATATATACTATAGGATACTTAGTAATATATATATTGATTGGGTAATATACTAAACGTTTCTAAAATAATCGCAGTGTCTACAAGTATATAGAAAGTGAAAGAATGGATTTCATTTAATTATGCAACTTCGTGAAAGTGTGCTGGGAGAAATTATGCACTTCACGAATTGAGATGGATTGTTAAAGCTAGCATCTTTGTTAATTAAGCAAGAATATGCGAAGAAGTGTGTAAAATCAGGGAATCGCGAGATTATAAAATGGTTGTGATTCGTACATGAAAGTCCAGCTTCCGACATCACAGAAATGTATAAATCCTATCGACTGGCTTAGACCAGCAGCCATGTGAGAGCGAAAAGATGATGGCAAACAAAAATTCTGGAAAGTATTCGTGCGTGTGCGGAAGCCTGTTCACCGTAGAAAGCGAAGTGAGGTGTGAGAGTTACCAACGCCCGGATGCACAACAGTAAGAAAAAGAGGAACGTGCACGTGTGGTCACAGTAGAAGAAGAAACGCGAAGACACCTGGCTTCGGTGCAAACAAATATGGGAGGAAGAATGGGAAAAATTCCGGTGTATTGGCAAAACATTGATAACGTCCGGTGCAAACTAGAGAGATGACAAGTGATGTCATCTAAAGAAGATTGTTTATGTAGTGTGAAATGTGTTTGTTTGTGTTTTTGTATAAGAGAGAGAAAGAAAAATGGTAATGTATGAGGAGGTAGACATAGGTAGTAGAATTATAAGAGATGGTGTGAGTAGTAATTTTTGTTAATATCGATTTTGTTATGGGAGTACGAATGTAGCAGGCACCTGAGGCAAAAATATGCGGAATTAAGTGTATGTAGCGGCTAATGATCGTGATGCGGTCAAGTTATGCCGAATTAATGGGTGAAACACACAAGATGTGAAGTATGGGGAATAGATTAAATAGGATAAAACTCAATTAAATACTATAGAATAATATATTAGAATCCAGACACTTACAATATCATAATAGAGTAAAAGAAATAATAATAAGAAGACGATAAACAGATAATATACTTTGAAATGAAGAATTATAATAAAGTAAATATAATAAAAATAATAATAAGTATTATAAAATGTGCTAAGAATAATAATTAAAATACAATAAAATATAAGATATATAGTAAAATAAGATTGATATAATATAAGAATTAGTAACCGAATAAAGATAAATGATATTGAATAATAGAGATATAATAATAATTAATAAATTATTATAGAATAAGAATAAGAATAAAGATATAAATAATTAATTAAATTACGAATTAAATAATTATTAAAAGATTAGAAAATGAAATATAATAAAAGGAGAATAAATTTAAATATAGATAAATATAAAATGAAATATAATAATAATGTAAGAAAAGAATGAGAAATAAGATATAATAGTAAAATAAATAATATAAATATTAATAGATAAATTAATAAAATAATTGATTAATAGAAATAATTATGCAATATGGAGAAATAATAATTAATAAATATAATTAAATTAATACTCACAGATGAAACCATAATTATTTATGATTCACTCTGACTCACATGAACTTCCTAGAAAAACTATTATTAATACATAAACATCTCCAACCAAGTATTCTATTTTGAATCTAGTATATTACGAATTAAAGTACACTTAACATATAATAAAACATAACTGTTAACTTTTATATTCATACCTGCAAATTGAATTCTTATATTTTCAATAAATAATTATTATTTCAATTAATAATTATTTAATGAAAAATAATTATTATTTATTACAAACTATTTGTAAATTATTATTATAAATTTT
>JABUQX010045200.1:50000-51589 GCA_015478945.1 Trachelipus rathkii | reverse complement strand
TGAAATATAAAATGTATATGATTGAATATAATTGGGTGATATTATCAATAGTAATAAAAATCGCTCTGTGTTTCTAACTACTACTACCTACTATACTACTACTACTACTACTACTACTCTACTACTATTATATACTACTACTACTACTACGTTACCTACTATTACAGTACTTACTACTACTACCATTACAACTATTACTGTTACTACTACTGATTCTGCTACTTACTTACTGTTACTACTATACTTACTAATTACTACTACTACTTCGCTACAAACTGTTACACGAACTCTGTATCCATTAGACTAGCATAAGTAAATTCGAATAGGCATCGTTTACTTTCTGGTTTCCAGTATCCTGTTGTTTGGTATATAGAATCTTTTATTACTAAGTTAATTTCATGAAAATGGGTGCACAAACAGTACGTAAAGCTATAAAGCAGTAAAGCATGGGTCGGAGAGAGAGGGTGTGATGGACCCATGCATGAGGGGCTATTTGCCCAACTGCTTTAAGTCCTTAGGGTCAGTAAAAACGTGTTTTTACTGAAATGTTTCCGTACTAAACATAAAAATAAGTGACTTTATTAATATCTCAATCTGAAAAATATAGCTATATTAGAAAATTATATATATATATATATATATATATATATATATTATATATATATGTATATTAATATATATATATATATATATAAATATATATAATATATATATATATTAAATATATATTATATATATATATATATATTAAATATATATATTATATATAATATATATATATATATATATATATAAATATATATATATTATATATATATATATATATATATTACATATATATTATATATATATATATATTATATATATATATTAATATATATATATATATACATATATTAATAATTATATTATATATATATATATATATATATATATATATATATATATATATATATTTATATATATAATATATATATATATATATATATATATAAGGACACCATCCAATAGGACATTGCTCTGCAGGTGTCCCAGTCAGGGTAGGTGTCAATGGCTTAACAGCGTCTTAAAACATTACCAGATTCCTATTATATATTTATATATTTATCTATAATATAAATATAAAAATATAAAAATTTATATATATATCTATATTTATAATTTATTTTATATCAAAATATATGTATTTATATATATTATATTATATATTAAATTTATATATATATATATATATATATATTATATATATATTATTATATAATATATATATATATATATACATATATATATATATATAATATATACAGTATATATATATATATATAATATATTTATATATATATTTTTTTTTTACAGAGATAAACACCATCACTCACGGGCAGAGCCCTAATCAAGGAGGAGGTGTACTCGTTTAACGTCCGAGCAGGACGAAGCCAAGCCCAAGGGGAGAATAGCTCACATTCTCCCACCCGACCAGTTGCGAACCTGGGACCCTCGCTTTGTTTGGCGAGTGCTCTACCACTGAGCTACCGGGTGGCTTTTAGTATAAATAAATATAAAATATATAAAAAGAAAAAATATATATATAT